>VSMD01073201.1:0-21805 GCA_008750895.1 Mirza zaza
AGTTTGTGCTTTGTCTTTGTAACAAGATTATTTTCACATAAATTCAAATTTTCAATAAAGTTGAATAACAGAACATTATTTTTGTTCCTATATAGGAATTTTCTGAACCAACAATTATTCTTTTTGAAAGAGAAGACTTCAAAGGAAAAAAGATTGAACTCAGTGCAGAAACGGTTAATCTCCGATCTCTGGGATTCAACACACAAATCCGCTCTCTTCATGTTATTGGTGGCATGTGAGTTATCTACCTTACCTTAAACTAATTGACATATAACCCCTTATTTTCTGTAAGGGTTAATAATTGTGCACCTTCAGTGTACACAATTCCCATTGGGAAAAGCCATGTGTAAAGCATCTTTTGTCTCCTTATCCAGATTTTTAGTTTATTTAAGGTAAAGATTTGTCTTTAATACCTCTCAAAGTCCTTGGGGGGATGTTTTGCACACCAGTGCTCAGCAAATTTATTGAGTACTCTTTTTTAGCGTGAGCGAGCTGACTTTTCATATCCCCTTGAAAAAGACCAACTCCTTTGATTTTGGAGATAAGAGTTGAAATTTTTCCTTTAGCTAGGAATGACTAGCAAATGATTAAGAGTCAACTTAGTAGCATTTTCCCCCCTCAACTTTGTATAATTTTGAAATTGATTAAGATATCAAAATGAATAAGTACCATCAATGAAATAAATGTTTTAATAAAGTTTTTTTTACAGAAATGTGTGGCCCACCTATGTGCATTAAATGTCGGGGGATGGGGACTTTAGCTATTTAAAAAGCAATTATGGAATATTAGGGTGGTAGAATTATGGGTGATTTTTTTTCAACAGGTTTAACAAATATTTTGTTTTTATGATAAGATGGTTAAAATAACATTTTAGAGTTCCAGGATTAAAAGTAGAGAACATTCTTCCTTGACATAATATATCAGCAAGAGAGGAGGGTTGCTGGGTTGCTAACCCGCCAGTCTGCTCCCACCCAGGCTTTCCTGGGTGTGCTGCACCAGCATCTCTGCGTGGAAGGGACCTGAATATCTTATCAGTGATTTTTAGATTTGAGGACGATTACTCTTGTTTTAAACAAAAGAGTATTATTTTTTTTGTTCAACTAACCCTTATTTAGTACTTACCAAGTACCACACACTAAGAGCTTTGCAAATATTAACCATTTAAATAACATTTAAAGACCCATTACTGCAACTGAGGATGTTTTATGGGTGGCTCACTGGAAGGACTGGGGAATCTCACTAAAAGACCATTTCTATTTCATTACTTTATTGGAAGAAAAAACTTACCTATTTCTCTTCAGGAGTGGTTCTTGTTGGCACAAATACTTATGTACCAAAAATTTGCTGTTCATCAAGAAAAGTGTTCAAAAAAATAAAGTTTCATTTCTCCCCCCAATGTATATTTAAAGTATAAAGTTCAGTCTAGAAATTGAAAACATTATAAAAATAAATGTAATTGGGGTCCATTGTCAAATGGAAATTGTCCCTTACTGTGGTTGTTTTTTTTCCAGATGGGTTACTTATGAATATGGCAATTACAGAGGTCGACAGTTCCTACTGTCACCAGCAGAAGTACCTAATTGGTATGAATTCAGTGGCTGTCGCCAAATAGGTTCTCTACGACCTTTTGCTCAGGTATTTTTCTCTTCTGCATATTCTGAGTAGACTCTTCTGAATTTTTTTTCTTTTTTTATAAATGCAATCCAACTTTTTGGTTTCAATTTAAAATTGACCCCACCCCCAGGGATTTGGGCTCAGTTTCTGGTGCTAAGAGGTGTGGCTGCTTCAGAAATGCCATCAAACCCAACATCAAACATGGCATGGCCAAGCCCTGGGTTGTCTGTAGGCAGGCTTCCCTCCCCAGGCACTTTGAAATTTTGTCAAACTCTTCTCATTGAGAAATTTCTAAAACCTCTGAGACTCTTGGGTATAGTAATTATCCCTAATCTGTACCTCACTTTGGATTCTTCCCAACATTAATGCTTGTTCAGTGCTTCTAACAGCGCATCTTATATATGACAACTCCCGGGGTTTTTGTCTTCTAGAAACGAATTTGTTTCAGACTTCGAAACAAAGCAACAGGGTTATTTATGTCAACCAATGGAAACCTAGAGGATCTGAAGCTTCTTAGAATACAGGTCATGGAGGATGTTGGTGCTGATGATCAGATTTGGATCTATCAAGAAGGATGCATCAAATGCAGGGTGAGTTTTTAGGATGAGGGATCTGTAATACCTTTGCTAGGAGGTGACTTGTCCTTTAACATGCTTTTGATCTTTCTTCAAGTAGATGCTATTTCATAATTCCTGGAGCACTTTCAGAAATAAATTGGAAACTTTTTTCATGAAAATATTTTCTAGCTCTGATAGAAGCAGTCTAGGAACTTAAAATGGGAGGTAAATCTTGCACTGATCCAAGATTGAGTATTTGTTTTTATACTTGATTTTTATATAGTAATAGAAAAGGGAAGTATTTGTTGTTATTCCCCTTTTCCTACTTGTCATGGAAATATTAGTAACTATAAGCCCCAGCACTATCAACAAAAACCACTCTTGGTTTGTTTCGGTTTGGGAGAACCCCACAGAATAGGATGAAGGGGGAAGAGATACCTCTGCATATACAACATAATCCATTTCCTGATTGTCACCACTGTAAAGTGGAAAATGGCCCATCCCTCCCGTATCACTTCTGCTATAAGACATTTAAAAGCTGAATGTAGTAAGATTTTATGAGAGAAGCTTATGCTTCTATGGTAGATAACTTCTTTCTCACTCGTTGATTTTATGAGCTTGACTGTTTGCTCCAGATTAAAAAAAAAAAAACCCTGGGTGCCCCATGAGTCAGCAGAAGGCATACAGCCTTGTGAAAAGGAGCACAACTTGTTAATTGGGTCAGTTGTGCTTGAGGGAGAATGATCCTTTCAGCAAACAGAAGTGCTGTTGAGACACGCAGAGGAGAGACAGCACAAGAACCAGAAGTAGCTGTAGTAAAGTCACATGGAAAGCAGCCAGCTCCTGCCTCTGAATTATCGTCATTCAAGAAAATGGTACCTTTCAGCAACTATTTCTAACAAACGTTTCAGTGATTTAACAATTTTGAATTCAGTAGGTCAATAAGAAAAAGTAAAGTGTCCTAGATTATCACAATGCTTTTATCTCAATATAGAATAGTATACCTTTAATAAACATTTTTATAGCAAGACATGTTCATGGCATGTGAACATATGACTGCCATACACTGTTTAAATATATTAAGGGTAGATTCACTTCAGGGAAGGGCTTATAAAATCTCTGCATTAAAACACCCTCTACTAAGTTTATATTTTTTTCTTTCTCGTTTTATGGCTGGAGCGTATATCCATTTAGAAAATATTAGACATTTCTCATGAATGTAAAGGCAAGAGAAGCTAATAAATGCAATTTCAAGGTTTAAAATGATAAAATGCCCTTTAGCCACTTCAGAGCTATAGAATCAGAGGTGTAGTCATATACTGGAAGGTCAGGCCAAGCAGAGGTGGATATGTCAGGGGAGATTTAGCTATAGACCAGCCTCAGATCATGGTCACTTCTGACAGGGAAAAAAAAAACCATGATTTAATGTCAGTTATGGCAGTTTTGGCATAAAAATGGCAGTTTTAATGTCCTGAGGCTTTCCTTACTAGTAAGACAGAAAGTCTTGCAAAGGGTCAAAGTCTCCTATGATGGACAAGAATTGAGAACTTTCCATCCCTTATGTCATCTGAAATGAAGGGGGGATATATATTTGTTGTTTTATTCTAGTTACTCTGGCTAAAAGCTTGCCTGCCTATAGTATGGGTTAAATGAAGCCAGGAACTAAGATAATTTTTAAAAATCAATTTAACCAGGGAAATAATTGCTAGGAGACTTAAGTATTTATCCATCTCTCAGATACCTTGTCTTTTCTACTAAGCAGATAGCAGAAGACTGCTGTCTGACGATTGTGGGCAGCCTGGTGACATCTGGCTCTAAACTTGGCCTGGCCCTTGACCAGAATGCGGACAGTCAGTTCTGGAGCATGAAGTCGGATGGCAGAATCTACAGCAAGTTGAAGCCAAATTTAGTTTTAGATGTCAAAGGTAAGGATCATTTTCTTTATTGTAATATGTCTGTCTTTAATTAAGGAAAAATCTTAACTTTTGAAAATGAGTATATTTTAATAATAGTAAGAGAGCCCCTATGTGCCCGCTACTATGCTAACTACTAAGTACATTATCTCATGTGCTCTTCACAGTAATCCTATGAGCTCTGTTGTCCCTTTCTTCCTCTCCTCTTCCCCCTAATTTTATAGCCAAAAACCTGAGTCGCAAAGAGGTTAATCAGTTTGGCCAAGACCTCACACTCCTAAATGCTAAACTGGAATCTGGACACAGGCTGCCTTCAAACTATTTATTATAATGGTGTTTGACTAAAAATCACAACCTAGCTGTGTTGTGATTTTTAGTCAAACTGTGTAGCTGTGATCTTGCTTAGTTCAGTATAGTTGATGATTCTCATGTATATACATGAAACCTTTCATTGAAAAGATCTAAGATCAAAAAGGAATTAAAGAGGATTTCAGTGGAATGTGTGTTCAGTGAACTTAAACCAGAATGAACTGATGGTGCTGGGGGAGAATAGGTTTAGCCTAGTGGTCCTCAAACTTTTTGCATTAGAATCACCTGGAGGGCTTAAGACACAGATTCCCACGCCTCAGCAGAGTTTCTGATTCAGTAGGTCTGGGGTGGGGCCTGAGAATTTGCTTTTCTAACAAGTTGCTAGGTGGTGCCAATGCTGCTGGTCTGAGCACCATACCAGAACCATGGATGGTCATTTTTAAAACAAAAATGACCTAACTTACATACAGGAATTCAGTGAACTAGTGTTGTTTGCTATTGACAAGCAAATGCATGCTGTGTTTTAGTCATGTCATCTAGGGGTAATTTTGCTTTTAAATTAATAGCAATCAGGCAAGCCAGCATGCTTATGTTTTATAAGTTTGGTGGACTGGTGATAATATAACCCTACTACACTATATACTCCATTTTAAATCATTGCTAGAAGTTGGCTCAATTTTACTTTAATCAGAGCTTTAGGCCAATGCTGTTATTCAAGGTAGGGGTAAACAAACAGCTGTGATTTGATTTTTAAAAAACTTTTCTGGAGATAATGGAGAAGAAGCCTGAACATGTTCATCAGGGGCTTTGGTAGCTGAATGAAGAGCAAAAGTGGCTGCCACTTCTGGATGACTTCCAGGGGATAGTGGTCAACCCACTCAACAATGGAATTAGAATCACACAACCCAAGAAGTTGGAAGGGTGCTCAGAGGCAGAGTACTACACTTAGGGAGCACAAATTAAGCAATACAACCACAGGCTGGATGGGAACCAAAATGATCATATAAAATGCAGGTAGTACCCTTAGATGTAAGAAAGTAAACGCAACATTCAGAAAATGAGTCATATGTATCCTTCACATTACATTTGGCACAACAGATTTGTCAATATGTAGATAGGTGGATGATCAATCTAAGGTTCAAACTGGTTAAGAATCACTGACTCACACCTTTATTCTTATTTTGATCTACTTTATTGCACTGGAGGTCCTCAGTTTACACAAGATAGTTTCAAAACCTCCAGAGAAGCCAAAGAAATGTGATCTTTTGGAAAAATGGAATTTTTGAGGATATGTTAGAAAAATTAGGCTATTTATTCCTCAAAGGCAGGCTGAACAAACCTTCATGTTTCTTACAAGTGTAATCAGCTTCCTGTGTCCAGGGTAAGGTCACTATTCCTTAGAGCATTTCTTCTTTCATTCTTCTAATATGTATTTATTGGGTACCCCCTACATGGCAGGCTCTGAGCTAGGCACTGGGGCTGCCAAAGTAGGGGAAAAAAAGACTCCTACCTTGGTTTCAGAGAGCTTACATTCTAGAAGTTCCAAGTATAGAGGATTTCCTACCCCACTGACTTGCTACATTAACAGTGGGCCAGAAGTAAGGACATGTGGCTCCTAATCTTGGCTGACATGAACTTTGGGAGGTTCTTCCTTCTTCACTTTAAATCTCCAAGGCCCCTTTCGAACATACATTATATATTAGTCAAGTGCCTCTTGAGGATAACGTCCTGTATATTTGTGAACTCTCGGTATCTAGTAAGGTAGCTACAATAGTCAATTTCTTAAGCCGAATTTAAATTTCTCAGAATGTGGGAGAATGATGCCATCTTGTGGACGTGAGAGAGCAGGGCTGTGCACCCCACATACTACGCAAAGAAAATACAAACAGCTCTGGTACACTTTAATAGGAAACCACGATTTTCGTTAGCTACAACTGTTGAACCACTTGTTACCTATAAAAATTGCCATAAGCGTTATCAGATCACATATCTTTTTTCTAGCCAAACTCTGTGTTTGGGGGTTGTCTTGGTAGGCATTTATATATTATTCCAGACCACATACCTTGTAATAACAGCGGAAGGTGATTCATGCTCACTTTAAAAAACATTAAGTCTGGATGATTTAAATTCTTTCCAAAGGCAAAGGAATGAATTATTTCCTCAGGAACTTTTTAGTGGAGTATGTTGTGTGTGTCTGTTTTGGCAGAGGGCAGGGTTTGCTACCCTCTCCAGCAAACGTACACAAAATGGCCCAAGGCCTTACTTCCCCTTGTATTCTTACCTTGATGGGTAGAGGCTCTAGATTATCAATGATGATAAACCAATCTCTTATAAGAGGAGTATAAGAAATTTCCTTGCTCACCTACCTACATCTATTATGTAATAAGTTTTCAGACTTTTTAAATACTTCAAGGGAGAGAAGAATGTTTATTTTTTCTTGGCCTAAGGATGAAGCATGATTTTAATATCAGCCATACCCTACATTTAGATACACACATTTTTATTTTTATGGGGGTCTTTGGTGACCTAATCTTGGTACAGTGGCTGATGCTAAAAATAAGGTATCTGAAAGGATGCTTATTCCACACTGAAAAAAAATTAGATACTTGAAAATTTATCTTGTTAATGATACTTCATTGAAAGAAGTATTGAGGCTGTTTTTAACACCAAAGTATCTGAAATATCTAATAAGTACTCTTGGAAAATCTTTTCAAACATTCTGGTGAAAGGGAGTTAGGTAATTCATGACACTAGTTTTATAGTTCAGTGGCACTCAGCACCTGAAATGCCATGAATTTTTATATACCAAACCAGTTCCCAGCAGTGGGAGTGCTACGCTGTCCCTTTGCACACTTCAGTGTCATTCAACCTCCCCTTTGGCCGGGCGCAGTGGCTCACGCCTGTAATCCTAGCACTCTGGGAGGCTGAAGTGGGTGGATTGTTTGAACTCAGGAGTTCAAGACCAGCCTGAGCAAGAGTGAGACCCTGTCTCTACTAAAAATAGAAATTGGCCAACTAAAAATATATAAAATTAGCCAGGCATGGTGGCATATGCCTGTAGTCCCAGCTACCCAGGAGGCTGAGGCAGGAGGATTGCTTGAGCCTAGGAGTTTGAGGTTGCTGTGAGTTAGGCTGACGCCATGGCACTCTAGCCCAGGCAAGAGTGAGACTCTGTCTCAAACAAAAAAACCTTCCCTTTGCCCTAAGACAGCCATAGTTTTTCAATGTTTATGCAAAACCTGCTCCTCTGACCGCCCTTCCTCCCAGCTTCCCACTGCCAGGTCTGAGATTCCTTGCTGTGTCTCAAACCCATGATCTCACCACTGAATACATTTTACAGTCTCTTTGCTTCTTTTGAGATTTTTCCCTGTTCCTCTCAATTTCAGACATTGTAAGAATCAGGTAGAAAAAGGAGCCCAATCGGGTAGGATATCCTGTGTGAAGCTGCTGGTGCCCCATGATGGGATTTGACAGATCCGCCCATAGCAGGTGACTGTCTCATCCCATGGGGTGGTCAGGGCTTCTCCCCCTGCTTTGTTTCCTTGGGACATGCAATTTTATACCTTGTTTACTTTAGCTATACCAGTGTTGGAATAAACTGCTATAGCTCCTTTACTGTGGGCATATATCTTTTTTTTATTTTCTTTTCTTCCAGGGGGTACACAGTATGATCAAAATCACATTATCCTCAACACTGTCAGCAAAGAGAAGTTTTCACAAGTGTGGGAAGCCATGGTCCTATAAACCTCAACGAAGAAGGCAGAAGGACTCTTTCTGGAGGTCTTTCCAGCCACCTTATTTAAAAAGGACAGTGCTGATGGACAAGCCAATTCGAAAGTGGATCTACTCCTTCAATAACTCTAAATTCCATCTTGAATCATACTGCCACGACTGAATTGTCTCATCCTTTGAAAAGACTACAATAGTTTTAAACCAACAATTTGTCCTCTTCTGATTTCTTGCCTTTTGTTTCCTTTCAGTAGCTGCTTAAACAGGTTGCTTTATTAGCAGCTTTTGGATGTTTTTTTAAAAAATGTTATGTCAAAACTATGTACATTTTAAATTATTTCCAAAGATAGTGACAGGAGAGAACAGAAACAAATTTACCAACTTTGTGGACCTACAAATTCCTTACACTTTAAAGGGAAGGATAAAAGCTCAGGTCTGTAAAGTAAAGGGCTGTTTAGCATCTGAGAAGAAATACTTCATTAGGCCTGTAATTTTGGATCTTGGCCTTAACCACTTTGGTACGAGCGTCGACTATAGTCGCCAGCTACAGATGAACGCGCACAGCCAAGCGTCGACTTTAGTCGACAGCCAACAGCTTTTACTTTTACAGCTTTTAACTCTGCAGTTGCAGTGTGTACGTTCAGCTAATAAGTTACCACGAATCTGTGACCTTTTAACAAGTCCTTAGTAGGATTTATTATAGTTATTTTCCTAAAGCTGCCTGTAAAGTAAAACAAGCTTTCAGTGCTTTAAAGCATTCCTCATCACACAAGAGCAAAACGGATTTGTCATCAATGCACAGCACAGACTATTGTGCAGACTATGAGTGCCGGCTATAGGCAAGGTTTCGTGGCCGGTGAGCACCATACCGAAGTGGTTAACATTTTCTAGAACCATTATGCTGCAAAGAGGGAAAGTCTTTTATATTCAGACATATTTTAAGGAACTCAATCAGTAAATAAAATAGCAGGATTTGAATTACTTTACCCATCAGCTGCCCTAGAATGTCACAAGTGTTGTTTAATGCCTTCCTCACAGCTGCTACTGGAACACTATTACCATGACCTAATTTATTAGCCCATCCTTACTCATCTACAACAGTGCTGAAACCATGTTATACAATTTTTTGCTAAACTCAGATCTTTTAGCCCAATTTCCTGCCCTCATATCTCCGTGCATGGGGCTGCCTTCCCTGTAGCGTTGCACAGCTGCACTCTGGGGCCCTGCTGAAGGTGCCAGCCTCAGGTCTGGGGTACGGCAGCACCTATGTCACTGCCTTCTAGCAGCAAAACAGAGAGGTGTGGAAGGCTCAAGAGAACGACCAGCAATTATCTCCAGGAAGAGACGGGAAGGAAAACTTAAGCGATGTTTGTTGGTCATATCTTAAAACTGAGAACCCTATAACTGCTGACAATACACTGGCCCATACAGTGCTGTTCAAACAGTGGGTTCTAGTTTTGAACAAAACTGCTAAACATTTCCTTTAATACATGTCTTCTGCTTTTTGTCCTTGTCACTGAATACTGGTGCTCTTGTCACAGGTAGAACAAATCTTGTTTCCTTTTCATCTGTTCAAGTGTTTCTAATTCTAAGTTGAGCCTCTAGAGTCTATGGTAGGCAATCATGGTCATTAGAATAGTTTAGTTTATCTTCAGTTTTACACGTGTACAATGGCATCCAGCAGGTATTACATGTACAGCTCTGACTTTAGGCCTTTTTGTGCAAATCATTACAGTATGGTGGGGTAAGACATTTTATGACAGCCTGTGAAATTCTCTCTTGAATAAACTTGTTTCTGGTTAATGATATTGATGAAATCTGATAGAGTCCACTCGGCAGCCCTCATGGGACACTTCAAAGAGGGTGAGCTAGCAGATTAGACGAGAATGCCTGATGAGGACGAGGCAGGTTTGAGGGTGCTTCAATATTAAGTAACAGCAGGAGGTCTTGCTGACCACCCTCTTTTCAGACTGCTTGTTTCTGAGTGGAAACGAGGGTGAGTGAGGTCCTGCCTAAGTATTTTACTCCCTCACTACCACCTGGCAGCCCTCAAGGGAAAAGAACTGCAACTGGTCCAGATGGAAGTCCAGAGCAGCTAGTATCTGGAAAATCATATGTTTTTCTTTCGAAATAAATCTGAACTAAGACCAGCAATTCTAGAGAAAAGCCTGCCTCCAACACACTACCAAATTAGTGTCTAATAGGAATAAACCCAGCAGAACTTTTCTTAAAACTGGTCTATATCAAAAGTTAGAAACAGTGTATGATACTGGGGATGAGTACATCCGGAAATAAAACACTTACCTTAGATGAATGCAAAAGACTAGAGATTCAAAGGTGTACACGACAACAGTTTGATTGGTGAGATACCTAAATGCAAACATTTGAGGTAAGATAATCAGGAGCTCTGGGCTCCATTGGAATGGTTGCAGTTTCCATGGAAAAGCCCTCAAAGCATGTTTCAACTGTTGAAAGAGGTCCAGCCTTATGCAAAATGTAAGGGTTTTAATAAGTTTCAATATTAAGAGTAAACATGAATCAGGCCAGATTGTTATATATAACTCTAAGAGATTCAAAACTTTGGGGGCTGATAACCACATTAGCGTGGAGGAATAAAAACAAAAGGAAACATTGGCCAGTTAGAAAAGTGCTCATTGATGAATTCAAGAAGGAGCCAGCTTTAAATCATCCCTTCATGCTAACATCCATGCCTACACTGAAAGTTTTAGTATCACACAGACCCTAAGGTGGCAAAGCAGAGTTTGAGCTGCTAAAAAACAGTGCCACAGCAGTCTGCAAAGCTGGTGCGAAAGAACAGCTTGAAAAAACGAGATGCAGTTCTCACGAGAGACTACAGAGAAGTCCAGGGGCTGGTACTTCTGTGTCAATTACTGGTCAAAAAGGTATGTTTATTTTTTTGAGCTTATGTCATGGGGATTTATATTCTAATATGGAAACAATGTTTGAAAGGGATGGCTAGAAAAGTTTTGAGCCCTCAGGCACTCACCAAATAAGACAGCCAACAATCACCAAACTGCGAATTTATTTAAACAACATTAATTACGGTCTTTCCTCGTGCGTGTCCTCTTTCCACCTTCAGGAAGGCTTCTGGAACTTTAGAAAAGGGGAAGGTTTGTTCAATAACTGGCTGAATCTGTAAAACACAAGAGGTTGACTGGTGGATAAAAAGCTTACATCTTTCCAAGCAAATGATGTCTATAGTTAGTTTCTTCACGATGTCCCTCAGGGCCAGCCTCTCTCCAGTGCAGCAGGGCCAGGTGCTCACACCCAGCTGTGCTGCCACCTCTGCTCCTGTGTCCCCTTCCTCCCTGCCCCCCCCAGCTGACCTTTGCTCCATACTGTCTCGTTCCTCTCCCACTCAGAGCCCTTCCACAGCTCCCAGCCTGGCATTCAGAGCCCACTGCCGCCCTGCCCTAAGCCCAAACACAGGCCTGTGCTTCACCACAATGGTCTACTTGTCATTTACTGAACATGGGATGTTTCCCCGTCTGCTCATACAAGTCACTCAGCTCAGAAATCCCTCCTCTGAAAATCTGGCCACCTCTCCGGCCCTGCTCTCATGTTCCCTTCCTTAATCTCCCTGTTTGTAGTATGTTTTCCCTTTCAACTGCTGCAGGAACCACGCGGCCCCTCATGGACTGCCCTTGTCTCAGACACCCTGTAGTGTATGGTAAATGCCACAGAGGGTGTCAGAAGGTCCTTGCTGTCTGTATCCCTATGGTGCCCTTACAGACAGTACACAGAATACAGTATTTTTAAATTTGTTAAATATTTGGCATATTTACTCAACCAGAGTGTGAAGTACTTGTGGCACTGGCCACCACTTTTGTATCCCCCAGAGCACCCAGCATAAAGCTACGCATATGGCAGGAGCTTAATCAATGTCATGTAGGTGAAAACCCATAAGTGGGAAATGAGTCTTAACGTAGCTTTCTGGGCTTCAGGAAAACTTGTCCCAGGCTGCAGCTGCCCTGGGAGGCTTTGCTAAACAACAGCACAGCTGGTTAGAATTTACAAGAAAGCCATTCCAGCCAGCTCATAAATGTTTGAATGCTGCTGGGTCTTTTTACTGTACCACTAGTGCCAGCAACCTCCTTTGAAACTAGGTCCCATGTAACACCCTCTCTCTCCATGCAAAAATCCAACTGAACTCTTCCTTTTCAAAACTTTAAGCAAAGATCAGTAATTGTCCACTGGGTATCTCAGTGGCCTACCTGCCATAGCTCTAGTGGCAGGGATAAGTTATCAGAAGATGTAAGCCAAGTTCTATATTTTATACTCTTTTCCTTCAAGAGGAAGAGGTGTTCTTGCAACATTCAGATGCATCTGATGAATCTTCCTCTTGTACAAAATTCACAGCCTAGCCACCTGACGAACATCTTAGACCTGTGGTTCCCAAACCCTGGGGGCCTTGGTCTGGGCTGCAGAGCTCTGCCGATCCTCACACCTAACTGTGGAAAAATTGTCTTCCATGAAACTTAGGAAGGGGGACACAGAAGGAAGTGAGTGGCAGGTGAGTGAGCAAAGCTTCATCTGTATTTATAGCTGCTCTTGATCACCAGCATAACTGCCTGGACTCTGTCTACCTCCCCCACCCCCACCCCCCGCCATCCTGGGTTGGGGCCACTGTATTAGACTACAAAAGTTCCCTTCTCTAAAGAGCTGAAAATACTTTTACACCCATAAATCACAATAAGCTCATAATAAAAGTAATAGCTGATACATACTGTCCTATGTGCTGGGCACTGCTCTAAGGGCTCTATATATTTTACCACATTTAATCCCCATAACTATTTTTTGAGGTATTATTATTCCCATTTCACAGATGAAGAAATGAAGGCACAGAGGTAAACAAGTTACCCACTGTCACACTACTGCTACGTGGTGAGGCAGGATTCAACCTGGCACCACTGTCTCTGCTCTCACCACTGTGCGCTGAGCCTTTCATATATCCACTGCTGCTGTGTACAACTACCCTAACATCTTACAGGAAGGGAAAGGCAGCCAAGGATTAAGTGACTTATCAAGCCTGCATCATGGCCTGCTCTCCTCGTGCCAGTTGAGGATCTGGTTTCTAGGCCTTGCTCCCAGGCCACCATGACAGATGTGTGGTGTATGTGTCAACATTCCCATTCCTGCCTACGGAAAACATCACTAACTGATAATCCCCTGCAAGCTGAGCAGGACCTCAGAATCTTCCCCAACACCACGGCCACTATTAACTGCTCTGAGCTGAATTGTTCGATGAAACCCATTTGCCTTCTCTGGTATGAGAATGGAATGCATTAAAGTGTTTCCTGTATGTCCCATATGAAACTTGAACTCATCACTCTCCTAAAGCCCTGGGACATTGTTTTCTAGATGCTAGATTTACCTAGAAAAGGAATCACCTGAATGCATATTTAAAATGCAGAGTCCTAGGCCTCCTGTTAAAACAACTAAATCATCTCTATGGGTGGGGCAGACAATGCATTTAAAATAAGCTTCCCAGGTGATCTGTATGCACACTAAAGAGGGACTCACTGCAGCCTTTGCCTTATTGTTAGAGCCCCTAACTTGTATCATAAACATATTCATCCATCCCACAAAGACAGACCGAGTCTGCCTTCTAAGTCCTGGCACTAATGCAGAGCAGGTACACAAAACAGGTTCAACTCCAGAATGAACTGCCTGAGCTCATCTAGCTATGTTCGATTTAGAGCTCGGACTGGGGGACACAGATGCTGAACTGATGACACAGCAGCCTGTGGTTACTGCACACTTTAATCTGGCTGGTCAGGCCTATTGTGGAAAATAACACAGAGGGCTGACCGTGGCATAATGAGTCATTCAGCAATTCCTGTAAGTGACAATGAAAAAACAGGCTTTCGAATTGAAGGCAGGCAAATGCCACTGTTGGTTGAATACATGACAGCAAACGGAGATTAACTGGATAATGAGCCAGTGTCTATGTACAGCCTCACGTTGGACCTAGAGTGCTTGTTTGTTAAGGACAAAGGGATCAGAGTTAAAATCCACAGAGGGGAAAAAAAGGTTACTCACAGTGATGTTGGGGCATTTATGTGATGACACTGCTATAGTCCACCTGGCACAGGGAGCCCTGTTATACAGCGGCAGGCTCAACACTGCACTTCCCGCTACACAGACACATGGGTCTCACAGCTAGCCAGGAGACACCCTCATTCAGTTGTGGGTCCAAGTGTGAGGTCTCCTGATTGTGTCTTACCTGCATGAAACAAAGGCTGAACCAAGGCAAGCCCCAAGATTTGGCACCTGTTGCCTGACATAGAGACAGTAAGAACCTCAACCTCCCTGGATGTGGCCTAGGAATATTGCCGATTACCCGCTGCTGGTAAAGTCCTCTTTCCCTCTGAGGCAGAAATCCTCTCTGCCCCTTGAGGGAAAGAGTGAAGGAAACCCTTCACCACCGCAAGAGCACAGGACTACTAGCAGAGAAAGGACCGTAGGCAGAGATTTGCCTTCAATGCCCATTTTCCCCATGAGAAGCACAAAACAGTAAAGCTAAAAGGGATCTGAGTGAGCCTGTTTTGATAGATTAGGAAACTGAAGCACAAGTGTCTGAGTGACAAGTGCAAAGTCAGAGCTGTCACAGAGCCAAAATGAGGACCCAGGACTCCCGATTTCATTACTGAATTGGTGGGATGGAAGTGATTGTTCCACTTCTTTCCCTAGACCCTCAGCCTGGTGCCCCAGCAGGCACAGAGGCTGCAGATCTCAGAGGGTGGTGTGTGTGAGCAGAGACTGACACACGCGACAGCAAGGGGCTCCTGGTATGAGTCCAAATCCATACAGCGGTGGATGGGCACCAGGGCTACAGTTCCAGCACT
Organism: Mirza zaza; assembly: GCA_008750895.1. Lineage (NCBI taxonomy): Eukaryota > Metazoa > Chordata > Mammalia > Primates > Cheirogaleidae > Mirza > Mirza zaza. Next base: position 14,992 of record VSMD01073201.1, read on the forward strand.
ATCTCTTGGACAGGTATGTCCCTGCCCTCTGAGATAGCTACACCATTTCCAGGGTCAGGGGAAAGGGGAAGAAGGGGACTTAAATAAGTCCCTTTAGAGAAGAAAAAGATGAAAGGAAGAGGTAAATTTTGCTCAGTTTTGCAGTTTCTTAGAAACTTCCTGCCCCCAGTCGGAAAACTCAGGGAAAAAGAGAGGTGGTGAGATAGGAGGGGGATGGTGGGCAGAGCTACTCTTCAGGGGAGTAAATGTGCCCAGAACAGAAAGCACCCTAGGAGGCTGCTTGTCCCTTCAGTCCTGCCGGAAGGTGAGAGGAGAGACTCAGTACACATTTCCTCATGGAAACAATTCCAGTAGCATCAAAGGAACTTTAGAAAAGGCTGAGATCCATGAGACACCTGCCATACCAGGCCAGGCCTTCTAGTGGACCTAGGGATTCAATCTTTAATCATATTCTCCCTACGGAGCAAAATCCAGTTGTAAAGAAACTCAAAGTTGAGAATGTAATTCATTGCTAAATTATGGCCTGGCTATCCAGGAAGGGTCTGGGAAATCGCCTACCTCAGAATTCATTACAATTTTCTCTAAAGCTGCGGTGTCTGGTATGGTAGCCTCCAGACACATGTGGCTATTTAATCAATAGTAAACAGAAGGAAAAATTTAGTCTCTCAGTTGCACTATCCACATTTCAAGTGCTCAACAGTTGCCTGAGGCTAGTGGCTACCACACTGAACAGTGCAGAGAACGTTTCTATCACTGCAGAAAGTTCTAGAAGACAGTGCTGCACAGGAGGTACTCAGTTTGGCTAACACATTTCTCCATACCCTACTTTGTGAAGTAAGTGCTAGTGGGCCCTTAGTAAATGTTCTGAATTGAACTATAGTTATACAGTTCAAAAATGGTTATATAGGAACTATTCTGACCCTAGCTAAAATAAAAAAAAAAAAACACACACACACACACTGAGACATCTATATCACTGCTCACCCAAGAAGCGTGGCTGGTCACCTAGGATTTTGAATAGACCTGTGAACATTAAGGACATGACATCAAAGAGCTTTAATAATTACATGAGGCCGGGCGCGGTGGCTCACGCCTGTAATCATAGCACTCTGGGAGACCAAGGCAGGTGGATAGCTCAAGGTCAGGAGTTCGAAACCAGCCTGAGCAAGAGCGAGACCCCGTCTCTACTATAAATTGAAAGAAATTAATTGGCCAACTAATATATATAGAAAAAATTAGCCAGGCATGGTGGCGCATGCCTGTAGTCCCAGCTACTCGGGAGGCTGAGGCAGGAGGATTGTTTGAGCCCAGGAGTTTGAGGTTGCTGTGAGCTAGGCTGACGCCATGGCACTCACTCTAGCCTGGGCAACAAAGCGAGACTCTGTCTCAAAAAAAAAAAAAAAAATTACATGAAGACTGTATGTGAGCAAATAAACATACCCAAAGAGATAAAAGGGTACAAGGAAAACTCTTTCATTCCTGACAGACCCCCAGCCATCTCAATTCCCTCCTCAGAGAAAACCAGCACTTCCAGTTCCTTTCTTACTGTTTCCAGATATTTTATGCATTGTGGCAGGCAGAATAATGGCCCCCAAAGATAGTTACATCCTAATTCCCCAAACCTGTGAATATGGTACCTTATATGGCAAAAGGACTTTGCAGATGTGATTAAGGATCCTCAGAGTGGGAAGTCATTCGGGGTAATCCAAGTGGGCCCAATGTAATCACAGGGTCCTTTGGAGAGGGAGGCGGGAAGGCTGGGGTCAGAGAAGATGGACAGAAGCAGAGGGGAGAGTGATGCAGGGCCATGAGCAATGGAATGCAGGTGGCCTGCCCCCAGATGGAACAGCCCTGCCAATGTATTTTGGACTTCTGACCTTCAGGAAATGTTTATTGTGCTTAGGAGAAAGTGCCAAGAAACCGTTTGCGGGCACAAAGCACAGTTTAGGTAGCAGCCCATTATACTCAATGTGCTAATTATAAATCATTCTTTTTAGGACTGCCCAGAACAGTGGTTTTCAAACTGGTGTCAGGTCCCAGGGTTCCTTGGCTATCTGGAATAGCTGCAGGGAGAGCAGAGAACGTTTGCAGGGCAGGCCACTCCCCACCGTCACTCCTCTAGCAGAGCAGCTTCTCCTCTGCCTGCTCTGTAAACTGAGGCTGGCAGGAGTGGGTTCCACAGTTCAAAACATTTAACTACTAGTCTGAGATAAAGATCGGCAAACTCTATTTGCCGTACTGGATAGTGAATATTTTAGGCTTTGGAGGCTTCACAAGGTCTAAGTTCTTTGTTTTTTTTCTTTAAAAAAAAAAAAAAATCTTTAAAAGATATAAAAACTATTCTCAGCTCAGGGGATGTACAAAAATGAGCCTCAGACCGGATTTGGCCTACTGGCTGTAGTTTGCCAACTACTTGTCTAAGATATAATGAAAATACTACATAATTCTTAAACTTCAGACTGAAATTGTGCCTAGTTAGGATGAATATGAAATCCTGCTGTGTGCAACAGGCTTCGTGATGACAGCCACGTGAAAACAATGCCTAAGTCTGGATCTCTAGGAGAAATGGACTGTGAAGTCCTCACACACCTGTGAAATTTCAGCTCCTTGTCACTTTGAGCCTGACAATAGTGGGCACATTAAAAGCAGGAGACCTAATTCCAAAACATTTACTGAGTGCTACACTGTGAGAAGGCCAAGGCAGAGTTGGTAGTCACAATGAAAGTGGAAGTATGATGCTATTAGTAGACTGACAGTGCTCATTATTGTGGATATCCAACTCTGTGGCATCTCCATTTTCACTGGGGCATCTGGGCTATGCAGGCCTAACAAACAGAAATTAGACTCCACCAGTAATACTCATTAATCTAGATTCTATTTCTTTTTCTTTTTTTTTTTTTTGAGACAAGGCAATGTTGCCCAGACTGGTCTTCAACTCCTGGGTTCAAGTGATCCTCCAGCCTCAGCCTCCCCAGTGGGATCACAGGTGTACCCCACCACATCCAGCCAGCTCAGATTCTATTTTTATCCAGATAGTTTAAGTCATAAGTGACCAGTGCCAGATCTTCACATTCCTAATACCAAGTCTCTAATGAGGTAAAATAGGCCAGAGGGTAAGACAATGGGTAAATAAAGAGAGAAGGGGCCTAGAAGGTAGGAAACAAGAGGAATTCCTGACACTAAATACACAAACTAGATTTTCAGAAGCTGGCTATTTTATACCTATCAAAATTACAAAGGCACATACATTGTTTTGAGACAGGGTTTCACTCTCTTGCCCAGGCTAGATAGCAGTGGTGTCATCATAGATCACTGCAACCTCCAACACCTGGGCTCAAGAGAGTCTCCTGCCTCAGCCTCCCAAGTAGCTGGGACTATAGGCATGCACCACCATGCCCAGCTAATTTTTTCTATTCTTTGTAGAGACGGAGGTCTCGCTATGTTACTCAGGCTGGTCTCCTGGCCTCAAGAAACCCTCCCACCTTGGCCTCCCTAAGTGCTAGGATACAAGCATGAGCCATCACAATTGGCCTGCATATACTTTTTGACTCAGCTATTCCATTTCCATGAATAGAAATGGATATATTCACAATTAGGTACTAAGCACAAATATTGGATTATCCACTGAAGCATTATCTGCGAAAGATTAAAATTAAACAAATGATGTTATATTTATACAATGGAATATTATATAGCTGTTTGCAAAAAAAAGAATGAGAAAGATTTTTATATCCTGACATGAAACAATGTTCAAAATATGCTGTTGAAAAAAGAGCAAGTTGTAGAACAGTATATTACCCATTTGTGTTAGGAAAGAAGAAAGAGAGGAAAATATATATTGTTGCCAATTTTGATAGAACATCTTTGGAATACCCAAGAAACTGGTAATGTTGGTTGTGTCTAACAAGCAGAATCTCAGTGACTAAGGAAGTCAAAGGAAGATTTTTTGAAATAACTTTTCCTATCTTTAGCATTTTTAACCTTGTGAATGTATTTATTCAAAAACTTAAAGGGATTTTAAAAGATTTGGCTCTATTGTTTCACAGCTTTACACTATCAAAACACAACTATTGTTCTTCTCTCAGTTACCTGCTAATTAGATTCATAAAGCATTTAGCCAGCACTTGGAAGAATTTAAATCTTCTCATCCAATTTAACACATCTCTACTAACCACACAACATGTAAGTAGATCAGTTGTGTTATTCTTTCCAATTTCCTGGCGTAGACAGGCAATGACCTCTCACATCCACACAGATGCAGGGACACGACAAGACAGCTGACCTCACCATGGCATCCAGTGTCACCTATCAACTTGCACAGTCCCAGAAATGGTCAGAAATGACTCCCAAGACCAAACAGCCTGAGTAGGAGAGAGGTGAATCAAAGGCAAAGAGAACATGTCCTCATTAACTTTCCTGTGAGGACACTTCAAGGATCTTTTTTAAAAATGATGTCCTCTTTTAGCCATTATGCCAGTCTTTTGCCAAATTTAATAGGTAGATATGTACGAGACACCTTTCATCTCTGTTGGGTAAACAGTAACTTCCATGTAGAGACAGAGTTACAATATTTTGAATACAAAAGAACAATGGTTAGCATGTGGACAGCCTGGAGCAGGTTATCAGGACAGGCACAATCACGCGGTGTACTTCTAGAGGACAGTGGACTCTCTAATAATAGGGCTCCAGCCACGTGAAGCACTTATTTATCTGATGATAGTTTATTCTCTTCTTCCTAGAAATACGCATCTTGGTGGGATGTGGGAGAGCCCTACAAAGAGGCACTTACACAGTCACAACAACACTGAGCCTCTGTCCCCATCCAGGACACAAAGGACTTAGATGTCCAAAAAGAAGGACACAAATGTGTGGAACAAAAAAATTTGGGAAATAACAGGCCATCTTCTATCATATATTAATAGTTTCTTGGCTGTAACAGAATAAAAATCCTAAAACCACAAAAAGCGGCCAGTAGTTCCTAAAAGCAACCTTTCCAAAATCGAACTGGAAAGATGAAATGCACCAGCAAGGGGCAGGGGGCAAGCAGAAGAAAGCCTACCACCAGGGCCTCTGTCTAAGTGTTTCAGCATGGCTCATGTGATGGCAACCCCTGGCTTGCTCCAACCCCTTTCTCTGCCCACTGCAAAGTGACGAGGACAAGATGATGTACACTGAAGTCCCAACTCAGCTCCCAGCACTAAGAATGCAGCTAATGGTGGAGAAGGAAAAGCACAGGACTCAGAGACAGAGAGTGAGAGTTCTGGCTCCACTTCTGCAAACCTGAGCAGGCTCCTTTTTCTCTGTGAAACAGTTTTCTCATTTGTAAAATGAGAATCATTTTATCTATGATCTCATGCAACCCTCTAAGGCAGGGGTCCTCAAACTTTTTCAACAGGAGGCCAGTACACTGTCCCTCAGACTGTTGGAGGGCTGGACTATAGTTTAAAAAAAAACTATGAACAAATTCCTATGCACACTGCACATATCTTATTTTGAAGTAAGAAAACAAATGGGCAAAAACACCCGATGTGGCCCATGGGCCATAGTTTGAGGACACCTGCTCTAAGGTGTATGAGGTTCTCCATTCTACAACTCCATATAATCTCTCAACAAAATCACGTACATCAGCATCAGAATACAAGTTCACCTTCTGAATTATTCCTCCTGGAATTCTTCCTCCAAATATGGAATGGCAGGGTGGTTAAGACCATAAAACAGTTGCCAGAAATAATCTGCATGAAGGAAAAAAAGCCCTGCAAATGGCTAGGTTGGAAGTGTTTTTGATATGCAAGAGGTATTCAGAATGCGCAACACTGAAAAATGCCTCGACTTTTTGAAGTACAAGAAACCACCATGAGTGGTGTCCCTATTTCTAATGATTGATGATACAATTTGGTATACATTTACATACATACATTACATACATACATTGTATATGTATGTATGATACAATTGTATATTGTATATTGATGATACAATTTGGTATACATTACATACATACATTCTTAGATACATTTCTAAGAATGATGATACAATTTGGATTAAGTGTCTTGGACTGGTTTTAAACAGTACTTTGTACCCGATCTGCTGAAGCATCTGTCCAGCTTGGTATCCTGTGAAAGTTGGTTATTTTCTGATTAGACATTCTTATAGAGTACTGTCTTCAAAATCAGATTGTCTCTTCTATATTGAAAGCATTTTTATGTTTTCTAATTTAAAAATTAATATTTTCTTATTGATATTGTGCAATAAAGCTGAAGTAGAATGTGTGGTTTTTGCAAATGCTTTAACAGCTGATAAAAATTTTACATTTGTAAAATTATTGTACTGATACAAAATAGTTTTAAATTATATTTTAAAAAGTCCCCCCCCCAAAAAAAAAAAAAAAAAACCCAAATAAGCAGGTGGTAACTGAGGAACCTTTCAACCCCTAGGAACCTTAAAAGACTTTTTTTTTTTTTTTTTTGAGACAGAGTCTCACTTTGTTGCCCAGGCTAGAGTGAGTGCCGTGGCGTCAGCCTAGCTCACAGCAACCTCAAACTCCTGGGCTCAAGCGATCCTGCTGCCTCAGCCTCCCAAGTAGCTGGGACTACAGGCATGTGCCACCATGCCCGGCTAATTTTTTTTTTCTATATATATTAGTTGGCCAATTTATTTCTTTCTATTTATAGTAGAGATGGGGTCTTGCTCTTGCTCAGGCTGGTCTCGAACTCCTGAGCTCAAACGATCCGCCCACCTCGGCCTCCCAGAGAGCTAGAATTACAGGCTTGAGCCACTGCACCCGGCCTGAAAGACTTTTTGACACCCCAAAAAA
>VSMD01073204.1:0-21738 GCA_008750895.1 Mirza zaza
ATCACAAGAGATTGCAGCCCAGCCATTACATCTGTCTCAAGGCAAGCTTCTTGTAATTTTTTAAATCATGAAACCAAAAACTTTCCCAGAAGATCCACTCTAGCTCCCTTCCACTCATGTCTGAGTTGTGTCACAGGACCAACCTTAGCTGCAAGGGAGTCTGGGAAATCAGGTAGCTGCCTTTTCTAGGCTCTATAGTGGGAGATGGCAAGAGCTGGGAAAAGTGATTGGGTTAATCAACCGACTCGTGATCTAAAAACAGGAATTTCTGTCGACACCGCAGGCCCCTTGGGGAACATTCTGGAGAGGAAGATTGCCTCCTATAGCCAGTGCTCAGATGTACCTTCTAATGGGTGGAGAAGTAGCTTATCTGGTTGCCGAGAATGATGGAGAGGTGCCTCCAGGAGTGTGGGCAGCTTCTTTGCCCTCACTGCCTGCAGGTGAAGCATGCTTTCCCTTTCCCTTTCTTTCTGTTATCCCTTCTGTTGGGTTCCAGCAGCTCAACTTAGACAAAGGCAAGAAGAGGCAGAAAACTTTGATGCAAGCAAAGGGACCAGGTCTAGCTATCATTAATGGTACTGGTGTTCTGATATGTCCTATCTCATAGTTCTTAATTGGGTCAGAATTTTGTATAGAGTATAGCAGCCCCCCAAACCCAAACACCTTTTTTTTTTGTGCTCCTACAGTTTACATGACAATTTCATATACATTTGTCAATAACTATGGGTTTTGCATTGCAGAAATTATTTAAACCTATTTTACAGATGAGAAAACAGTCTGGAGAGGGCAAATGAGAGTCAAAGTGAGACTCATAAAACTAGCAGTGGCATAGCCAGAACTTAATCCTGCCTTCTCTGCTTCAGGATGTGACACTGCCGTCCTGTGGCATTTATTCTGCATTCCCTTTGTGCAGTCTCATCAATTCCGCTCATCCCATAGTATTGGTTTTTGCATCCTGTTGTCATCCATCCTGTGCCCCTCTTCAGCCCAGGAGAGCAATGTCTCAGCCATCGGTCAAAGCTAATATGCCAGCAATTTCCCAGAGCTTTGTTGTTGAGCCTTTCTTGATTTATTATTCCAAGTGTGTTGCTTAGGCAACATTGATTAATGATCAATCTCTGCATTACAAGGTAATCATAGAGGCTGACGAAACAGTTCAGGAAGCTGAGGCAGCCTCTTGAGCAGGCATGGGATGTTCAGCCTTATTCCAGATTGTCTGTGGCTGCCAATCTATACATTTATACACTACATTTGTAAAAGGGATATTGGCCTCCAGGTTATAGTTTTTGGCTTTGTTGTTTATGAGCACATTTTGAAGTAAGGTGTTGCTGAAATGTAGTAGAATAGTTTTTGGCTCTTAATTCTATTTTTTTTTTTTTTTTTGCCAGTGGCAAGCAATGCCTAAAACACAGTAGGCTCTTAAATGTTTACTGAACAAACAAATGAATGAATGGGCCCTTGTTTAGGATGCTTTCTTGGCCCTGCCTGGTCACAATTTCTTTCTCTAGGTTTTCTGGACAGTTACATGCAGTATAAGGGTTCCAGAGTCTCCATAATTCTACAGTGGTCAGGTGGCATCCATTCTGTTTGAAAAACGCCGGGAGGGAGGCAATAGAGTGCTCTGGTTCATGACCTCAGAAGTCCTAATACCTGGGTTTGAATCCTGCTTCTCAGTTTCTACCTCAGTAACTTTAGGCAAGTTTTTACCCCATTGTGCCTCAGTAGATTCATCTACCAAATAGGAATCTATTGCCAATGCCCACTTCGGAGGTGGAGCAAGATTAAGTGAATCGAAGTATGTTGAGTGCTTAGCACAGTGTATGACACTTGAAGTCCGCAATGATTATTGACTTTTATTTCTGTTTAACTTGGGACTCAAGTATGACAACATGAAGATTAGCTGAGAATCAGTGAATCCACCTGATGGAATGAGGACTCAAATAGAGTTTGCTATAGAATTAGTTCAAGTCCAATATTGACAATAATCACGAGTGGAAGGACAGAGGGATTACCAAGACCCTCAGTCCGCTGTGGCTAACAGAGTAGGTATACTCTTGTTGGCTCAGAGCTTGCTTTCCTGCATCCAGTACGTTCTGTTGATCTTATTTGCGTTTTCCCTGCTGTTCTTGGACCTCCCAGCCTGTCTTGGGATAGTGGAATAGTGCTTTGCGATTGTTTCTGGACTTTCATTCTTAATCCTTTCTTTGGCAATTTGTCAAAGCTCAGATTTCTAACAGGGAGGACTTTCTTAGCCGTATTCTCAAGAATGTGGCCTGAGAAAGTTTTCAGTTTTTCCTTTTGCTCATCTCTGCAGCTCTTAGTCTCTTACCAAGCTTGGGGCTTGCCCTTTTGCAGATTTTTATTGGTGCATTATTACAGAGAGTAAAATGCACAAATCTAAATGTACAGTTTAATAAGTTTACCAAAAGTTTAAAGCTATTATCACCCAAATACCTGTTATGATATAGAGGATTTCCAAGATCTTTGTGGGGTGATGGAAATGGTTCCCTTCCCCTCCAAAGGCAACTGATGCTCCACTTTCTATCCTTATAGATTAGTTTTTCCTGTTCTTGAACTGTTTTTGCTCGGCCTTATATCTGTCACATTTCTCCTTGTTGTTGCATGGATTAGAAGTTCCTTCCTTTTTATTGCTGAGTAGTGTTCCACGATATGGATATGAGGTGGCTTGTTTAACCATTCTCCTATTGGCGAACACTAGGGTTGCTATCAGTTTTTAACTATTGTACATAAAGCTGCAATTAGCATTCTTTTGCAAGACTTTTTGTGGACATATGGTTTCATTTATTTTCGTGGAATTATTTAGGAGCGACATTGTTGGATCATAGAGTAAACGACCGTTTCTAGGAATTGCCAAACTGTTTTCCAGAGTGGCCGTCTCATTTTGCATTCCCTTGAGCTTCAGTTGCTCTGCATCCTCATCGGCACTGAGCATGGTCAGTCCTTTTTATTTCAGCCATTCTGGGGAGTGCACAGTGATTTCTCATTGTGGTTTTAACTTGCTTTCTCTTGATAACTAATGATGTTGACCATCTTGTTATGTGCCTTGCGTTTTAAGTTAATCAGCATTTCTCTTATTGACAGGAAGAATAATTTTCCAGTTGCGTCTAAACTGAACACTATTTTCCCTATAAGTCCAGATCACGGGTGTCACTTCTTTTCTTGGGGAGCTCTACTACCATCCACTTCCCACCACCCCCTTCCACTGTCTTCTCCCAAAGCGCCCAGTTCAGCTCTATTTCTGCATAAGTATTTATACATAGCCCTGTGCTGGCTTTGTTAAATAGGCCATAAACGTGTTCAGTGCTTCCATTTAGCACCTTTGGGAGTGCAATTAAAGTCCTTGCAGAAAAACGGTATCTGAAGTTTATCTGAAGGCATTCAACACGGCCCCGTTCAGAAATGGTGACCTCCCATTAACGTGACATTAGAGAGAACTGTTGGGTGGTGGCTTTTACACTGGCTTTTATGCCGTGATTCTTTAACAATGTTTTCCAGCTAAAAAGATAGGATCAGATGACATAAAATGTTCTTGCCCTCCTAATAGCAGAGTGACTAATAGAATAACTAGAAGGATGATAAACACCCACAGAAGGAAGATGATTAAGAATGCTGTGGATGCAGCAGCATGGGAGCAGAGATCTGTCTCCCTCCTCACTACTCACTACAGGTCGGATGCAAACCCTTTTTTCATGATGTGAACTCAAGCATATAACATTCCGGAAAGCAAAGCTTACATTAATCAAAGCCTGCGTGCAATGCTTCAGAGACATGGAGGTCAGGTTTCTTTCCTTCTCCCTGCCTCTTAAACAATTTATTTACTTGCTTATTTTATTTATCTATCTGCTAATCTATTGATTTGTTTATCTCTTACATCTAATATTGGTAGTTTTTAAAAGGTATTTAAAATGTATAAACAGAATGAGTAATTTCCCCAGATTGGAGTAAATTGAGGACAAATTATTTCCCTGGTTTGGGATCAAATATAGCCCCAATCTTTTAATTTTTCTAATTAACCATCCCCTCCTACTCCATGTTAGCAACAAATCCAATATTCTCCCTCTTGAGAGATCTGACCCCTCTGCAGATATACGTCAACCCCAGGGTGAGGCTTTAGGCTCTGTTTAAAGGGGATACTTAGGCTTCCAGATACAGGCAAAGAGAGAATTAACAATTTGGAAACCAGCCCACCTGGTGACTTGGAACATCTTTTGTTCACTGTGGAAGGACCTGCCCAGCCTGCGGTGTGCCCCCCCCCCACTACTCTGGCCTCTGACCCCAGTTCAGCGATCGTTTCCAGAGCTGGACCGACCAGTCTCTCACCACTTCTCCCCCCAGGGCCTGGCGCTGAAGCCCAGTCACTGGCTCAGCAGCCCTCACCATGGTGGGCGACTCCTTTGCAAGCATGGCGTCTGTTTCCAAAAACTCACAATCCCAGTACACCCTGGAGATTCCAGTAGGATTCATCATCCTTATCAGAGGAGGGGTCACTCTTCATTCATTTATTCCTAAAATGCTCCTGGTCATCTCAACACACTTGCCCATATCCTCCCCGGTTGCCAGGTCGAGGGTGTTGGAAGGGGCAGCACCTGCCAGACCACGAGGATCCCATAATCCTCCCCGCAGGGTAGCAGGCACCTGGGAAGCTGAAACCTGCTTACCTATGAGGTCAGGGAAGAGGCCGAGAGGATGTTCTGTGGCTTCCTGTGTCTACCTGGCCAGAACATCAACCTCAGATGCTCTTACTGAAGCATCGTAGGAAACAACCTCCCAGGCACTGTGCTGTGAGAGTGGTACCTGTTCATCAGAGCAGGCTTAAGAAATACAGATAAATAATGAAAGAAAATATAATCACTCATTCACCCATTATTCTACCACGTAGAGATACCCAGTTGTCAACTTTTGTTGTATGTCATTTCAATCTCTTTTCCATGCACCTACACACACATACACACATGGGATTGAATTATTAGTTTTGTATTGTAACCTGTCGTTTTTCACTTATTATTGATGAGTTCATTCCAAGTTATCTATCGAGTGACTGCAATGGGCCAGGCGCTGTTGTAGTCACTGTGCTACAGCAGTGACGAAAATCCATGCCCTCCTGGAACTTGCTCTCTAAACAGGGTGGGAACAGGTGGATAATAAACAAAACAATAATTAAAATCTGTTATTTGTTGAATAACAAGCCGAAAAGAGAAAATACAAAGAATGGAAGAGGGATAGGAGGAATGCATGAGTGTGAGTATGTTTGGGTGTGTTTCTAATTTCCAGCATGGTCGATGGTGAGCCCTTGATTACTGTGGTTTTTGACTCACTGGGTGTCCTGTTGCAGGAATGAAGCCAGGTGGTGGGAAGTGGACACTTGCTTTCTACCTGTTTTGTAGGTGATGTCATTAGCCATTGCCCTAAACTCCCATGTATGTGGGTTTGTGTGTGTGTGATGCTGCTGAGCTGGCAGGAATGCCAGCATTTCTGGCCCTGAGCAAAAGTAGTGGTGTTGCGATGCCTGATAAACGTACAAGATAAAGAAACCAACAGATAAAGGGACCAACAAAAAGGAGAAGAACGAAGAGAGAGAGAGACGTGTAAGAGGAGATCAGAGAGGAGAGCCGTGAATCTTCATAAAATCAATAATATGTTTGTTGTTTTGATTTAAAAAGTAGCATGCACATTAAAGAAAATTTAGAAAGTTTAAAAACGAGTGAATAGGGAAGTAAAAGCTATATAAGTTCATATCTAGAGATAATAATCATGCCACATTTTATTGCTTTTTATCCAGATATTAATGTGATCATATTCGTATACAGTTATAGATTTTGCTTTTTTCCCCTTGAAATTTTGTCAAGAACATTGACATACAAACACAGGAATATTTAAAAACATGATTTTTAATCATCATATCATATTCCACCAGGTAAATGAACCGGTGTTGTAATTAATGCTTATAGTTTCCTTATTGTTGGGTGTTTTAGTTGTTTGTAGTATTGTATTACTATAAACAATGTGGCCATAAAATCCTTCACCAGCCATCTTTGTCTACATCTCCGAATGTTTTATCAGGACCAATTGCTAGGCGTGAGATGACTGGCACAAAGCTGAGGAATGTTTCTTTTTTAAATGCCTGAAGGCTCGAAGACATGGGAGGGAAGTGGCTGTTGCCTTTGTGTGAGGCTATTTGATTTGTTTAACCCACAGTTAAGACATGACTTACTGTTCGGGTCATGATTCAGTAATTTTGGCATTAGTATCCACTCGGTGCAATTCCTTAGATTATGATCAAAATGCTTTGGAGGAAACACAGGGCATCTTGCAATATACGTTAGATTTAACCTTTTCAGGAATACTCAACGGCGAAACGACATAAAAGCAAAATCAGTGTCAAAACATATAGGAAAAAACCTAAGAGCATTGTGTGGACCTTTATGAGATCTGACTCGAAAACCAACTGTTAACGATATATTGCATTTATAAGACAACTAGAAACTTAAAAGGTGACTGAATTTTGATAATATTAAGACATTATCATTGACTTTTTTAGGTGTGATGTTGCAAGATGAGTCCTTATTGGAAAACACTGAATATGAAATGATGTGATGTCTGGATTTTTCTTCCAGGTGATTTGAGGGGTAGCTGATGGGGCAGCACTGGCCTTAGGCTGATGTTAGCTGGGCTCATTGAAATCAGAGGTCGGCAAACTCGTGCCCATTTGTTGACACATTTTCTCTGGCTGACTTTGCACTACAGGGGTAGAGTCGAGTTGTTGCAACAGAAACCATCTGGCTCGCAAAGCCAAACATATTTGCTGTCTGACCCTTTACAGAAAGGGTTTGCCAACCCTTGACTTACACTAGTCTGTCTACTTCTGTTTATGCACAAAATCATTCATAACAAAATATTTAAAAAACAATTAATGTAAAAAGATCTGTACGATTCCTACAACTACTATCATGCAGAAGCGTTCATCTACTAACATTATCTCAAACACATTAAATCACAGCTGAACTATCAGTGGGGTTATTCTTTTACAACATTTGTTATTATGTATGGGTACAAGATTCATAGGGCATGTTCTGGAAAGTACCTCTCCATCCCTCCTCTGTCTCTCCACCAAGTTCTCCTTCCTGGAGTTTCTTGTTTATTCTTCCAGAGATAATTTCTGCATGGACAACCATAACATAAACATATAGTATCTCTTTCTCCCCCATAAAAATGATAGCATACTATTATATATTTCCCTTTTCTCAGTTAACATATCTTGGACATCTTTCCATGTTAGTTGTACAATCATTCTTAAATTTATACATATATGTATAATAAAAAGTGTGTTTCTGTATAGTATATATCTATATAAACTTTTTAGTCTCAGTTTATTGGGAGAATTACAGGAACGCAGAAGCAACAGCCATGAAATTGAACCCTGGAGAGAGCGTGTCTTGGTCAGCAGCAGAGGGTGGGGTGGGGACCTTTGGATACACTTCCCTGCCCCTGTTCTGAAGAGTGGGGGGCGGAAAGGATTCAACAAGTTGAAGTTTGTTGAATATCTGAAGGTGCATTCTCCTCTTTATCCTTCTTTAGAACACCAAGGAAAGGCAAATGTCAATTAGCAAATTCTGTTTGCTCTACCTTCAAAATATCCTCAGGATCTGAGCACTTCTCACCCTTCTCCAACCTGACCTGGGGCTGGGTCACCTCCTACCTGGTCTCTGCAGGTCCCATCCTTGCTCCCTGCAGTCATCCTTTTAAGTGAAAGTCAGATCGCTCCCCCTCCCAGAACCTTCCAAGGGCTCAATTTATTGAGAATAAAAACCAAGAAGCTCACCAAGCCTTACAAAGCCCTGCCCATCTGCCCACCTCACTCTGATCTCCCTCTTCCCTCCTCCTCCTGGGAAGCCCTCGACCCACTGTCCACGTGGTACAGCCCGTTCTTCCTTTGAGTCTTTGCTCAGATGTCGCCTTTGCTGAGAGCCATTTCCCAACCCCCTATTTAAAAATAACTGCTCCCCGCTTTTCCTCTCCTCCATCTATTCTTTCATCTATTCTTTATTATTCTCTCCACAGTTTGCATCCCCTCTGTATTAGCGTCCCAGAGCTGCTGTAACGAATGACCACAAGCTTGCTCGCTTGAAACAACAGAAATGTATTGTCTCGCAGTTCTGGAGGCCAGAAGTCTGAAATCCTGGTGTTGGCAGAGTTGATTACTCCTGGAGGCACAGAAGAGAATCCATTCCAAGGGAATCCATTCGGCGGGGTGTTGCCCGCAATCTTTGGGGCTCCTTGGCTTATACACGAACCACGCCAATCTCTGCCTTCTTCTCCTAGCCTTCTTCTCCCTGTGTCTTCTCCCCCTCTCTTCTAAGCACAATTGTCATTGGATTTACGGTCTGCCCTAATTCCAGATAATCTCATCTTGAGATCCTTAACTTTATCACATCTGCAAAAACACTTTTTCCAAATAAGTTCACATTCCCAGATTCCAGATGGACATGTCTTTTGGGGGCCCACCATTCAACTCCCGACACCTTGCATTCCTCATAAATTCACTGATTCATTTTGTATTTGCCTTTCTCCCCACCATAGGGTATACGTACCACCAGGGCAGAGTTTTTGTCTGTTTTTCTGCCCACTGTTCTATTCCCAGTGACTAGATGATGCTCAGCATGTGGTAGGGATGCAATAGATATTTTTGAAAGCAAATGAACAAATGAATGAATGATGTTTTTGCCACCAATTTTAACACTGAGAATTAACATTTTTTCAAGATGCTCCTTGGTTCATACATCGCTTACCAATAATGTAATTTGGAATATGATGCCTCAGTGTGAAATGTGCCTTGTGTAAATGAGCAACGTAAGTCTAAAATAACTCACAACAAGCCCATGAATAACCAGCTAGAACCTTTTGAACTGGAAAAATAAATACTTAAAATGAAATGGGAAATATCACAATCACCAGTTATTTCTTCCCAGCGGGTCTGCATTGCTTAAGAGTAAAAAATTCCTGATTTGCTTTAAGCTCTTGTTATCTTATCAGTGACTATGCGAAGTCTAAGCATAGTCCTGAACTTTTTGAAAAATGTGACTTATGCATACTTTGGCCTTATAAAAATGGTATATGGTCAGAAGATGGATTAGTGCACAAAACTGGTATGTTGGGTGGAGGATTCTGCTTTGGGGACAGAGATGGGCTGGAGTCCTGGGATCTTGGGGACAAGACCTCTCCCACACAGGACCGCTTGGTGCGCTTCCTGGTCCAGGATGAGAGATGCCCTCAGACTTGTTGCTCTGCGGCTGGTAGGAACAGAGAGAGATAACAGGATCTACATTTCGACTCACAGCCTTCGACTCAGGGTTGATGGTTAGGACAGGGTCCTGGAACTCTCATAACTGCCACTCCACTGGGCTCCTAGACCTTTTCCCAGACGTCCTCCTGTGGGAAAATCATTCCACTTCTGCTTATTTTTACGTTGCCCAAGTCCTAGTTACAGACTCGTCCTGTGGCTCCACTCCAGGAAAACGTTCCAGTTTTCTTTCCCTCTAAGTGCCTGAGAAGACCGTAGCCCAGGAAAGATGATCCTCAGTAAGATTTTCTGTTCTTTACCATTTACTATTTTCAGAGATGTTCCCAGCTTTTAAATTCCAAACAAGAGAATAGGGGGCATTGGGCATTTTCCTCCAGTGATCTCTCTCAAATATCTTTCTTCCCCTCTGACTGTCAGAATAATATAGTAGGCTTGTTGTTCACAATTTGGGAACTAAAAAGAGTGTTAAAAATAAAGTCCGAATACTAATAATTCCACTACCATAAATAACATCTATTATGATTTGAGTTTATTTTCTTTCAAAATTGTCTAAATGAATATCTACATGTATGAATGTTTATATGAATAGTTGCATTTTTATTACAAACATATTATGAAATTATTATATTTTGCACATAGCTTTTCAACATTTATTGTGAAAAATTTTAAATATACAGGAAATTGAAAGAATTGTATAGCAAACACCCATGTACCAACTCTGTAGATTCTACTAGTGTGTTGTATTTGACTTGTGTAATTATCCCTCCCTTCCTCCATGCCTCTGTCCTTGTTTCATCCTCCCCTCCTTCCCTCTCTCCCTCTACCTACCTCTCCATCCATCCACCTTATTTTTATAATGATTTTCAAAGTAAGTAAGGTACACCTTCTCTTCCAGGGATGTCAACAAGGGCAAATGTTGGCAATGGGCGTCTCGAACCTGTTTAGCCAGTTAGTTCGCTCTGTTCTAGAGCAGAAATTGGCAACCATTTCTTGTAAAGAGCCAAAGAGTGAACACAGTGGCCTTTGCAGAGCAGACAGGCTCTATTGCTATAACCCGATGCTGCTGCTAAAGCACAAAACATCCATAGACAATATGTAAATGAATGTGTATGACTGTGTTTCAATAAAACTTTATTTGCAAAAACAAGCAGGGGGCTGGATCTGGCCTGGGGACTAATCCCTGTTCTAGAGTCTTGGTGACATGATTAGGTCCGCAAAAGGGAAGCTGCGTTTCTTAAGGTCTTCTCTAGTGGTTGGCGTAGAATTCAAGTTGGAATTCTTCCTTCTCTGTGTTTTCTGCATTGGAAACATGTAACTGAGTATTTGCTAACTGATGTTTAAGGGGAGTTTTAGGGCATGCTGGAAGTGCCCCAGTTGGAGGGGGCAGATAAAAAAACCCAGGATCTGGAGCCAGAAAGGCTGGGTTTGAATCCCATCTCCACTTGCCAGCTGTGTGATACCGAGTGAGTTATTGAACTTCTCCATGCCTCAGTTTCCTCATCTGTAGAATGAAGGTAGTAATAACACCCATTTTATGGCAGTGTTGGGAACATTAAAGGAGGTAACACATGTAAGATGGTAAGAGCAGGACTTCTCAACCTGGACACTATTGACATTTTGGGCTGGATCATTTTTTCTCTTGGGGGGTGCTGTCCTGTGTACGATAGGATGTTTATCACATCCCTGGCCTCTACCTACTAAATGCCAGCAGCACACGTCCCCCAGTTTTAACAACCATAAATGCCTCTAGACATTGCCAAGTGTTCCCTGGAGACAGGGAGCACAGTTGCCCCTGGTTGAAGACAAGTAGATTAGAATAATGCCTGGTTAATAAATGTCAGTTCTATTAGAGATTGTTGAGGATTTCAAATGTTGAAGCTGGTGGTGCAGATTATTATATATCCAGGTACTACAAGGCGTGGGATCTCTGAAGACAAACACTGAGATTTTTATAATAATAATATTAATACAAATGTAGCTAGCACATATGTGTCTTACTGTGTGCCAGACGTGGTTCCGAGCACTTCACCTGTACAAATGTCCTCAATCCTGTAACAACCCAGTCTCCCCAGCTCTCCCAGTGATAGCCTTTGCTGCTTACACTGGTCGACACAGTAAAAGAAGAGGCTTGAACCTGGGCCAGATCTTGGGCCATGCTGTAAGTGGGTAAAGGTTTGGGGCCACGCAAGATTTTGTAAAAGCTCGCTCCTGTGACGTGGAAGTACACATAAGGTGACAGGCTCAGGAAGGCCAGAAATACTCCCTGATATTCTGCACTCCAGACGTGTCTGTGTTCACCGTGCTCCCTCCATGACCCCAGGAAGGACACAATCATTGGGGTGGGGGTGGGGAGTCCAGGCACAGGGAAAGCTTGACCGATAAAGCTCAATTTTGTAAAAAAAAAAAATCTCTTAGATTTTGGGTCAAATCACTGACCATTCCCCCCAAACACAGCTTTGCTGAGTGCATGAAAAGGAGAATTTTTTTTTAAGACTTCCAACCTTTCTTGCAGCCAAGACTAAGAAAGATGAACAGCTGGGACTCCAGGTTAGGCAGCTAAGGTGGGATTTTTTTGAGGTGTGGTTCAACTTTAGAGAGAAACTATGGACTGAAGGGTTGTTTCTCTTCTCCTTCTGGATGGCAGGAAGGTGTGCACAGGTAGGGGACTTTGGGATCCCCCAAGGAGCTCCCGGCTTGGAAACCGGTGTCCTTTTCATTCCTTAGCACGAGGTGGCGCTCCGATGCCTGCGTTGGAAACTGGGTAGTCTTGGAGCGAGGGCTCCTCGGACCACCGTGCAAATAGAAAGCCACCGCTCTCATCCACCTTTGCTTTACAAGCCGTGCTAACCAAATGCGGTAATTTTATTCCAAACACGTAAACAGTATTGAGTTTGCCAGGGATGTTGCCCGAATCCAGGACTGAGGACTGACGTTCGGGACCAAGAGGAAAAGAGGAGAGAGAAGTAACTGGGGGAGGAACAGAAAAGCATGCACAGTCTGGGCTGGCTTCTGCTCTTCCTGCCATGCATGTATGCATTTGGGCATTAGCACGCTGCAATGCGGCGTGCATTGGCAGGTGGGTGGCTGGGCTGCTGTTTGCACTGAGGCCAGGATGAGGGATTACAGAGCCAGAGAAGCAACCGCTCAGGCTGCAGTTTGATTCCTTTCATTTCTCGGTCCTTTGATTACGTCTCTTTCTGATTGATTGATTATTGTCTGATACCTTGTGTAGTTGAGGGTCCAGTTGCTTTTGAAGGTCAGACTTCAGGTCTTCCTCATTTCAGTGAATGAGAGCCACATCCCATCTCTGCCCAAGTCAGCCTCCCACTAAATCCAGCCTCAGATCTGTGGGCCTTCTGTGAATTACAGAGGAGAGGAGAGGCCAGAGGGTCTTCTCTTAGACCCTCTCTCCTTTTTATCTGCCACAAGTGTCAGAGAGACGGGCTCCTTAGGGGCCAGAGACGCCAGGAGGATTTCCAGTTTCGAGTTTCCCACACTCCCCACTCTGTGCTTTCTTAGGACCCTGGAGGCTTTTGGATGAGGATGTAAAAAACAAACAACACAACAGCAGCAGCCAGAACAAAAATCCAAAGCAAACAACAAGAACAATCAGGGGTGAGGCATTATATTTATTTAAATTACTGAACGGGAAATTCTAGGATATAAGTTATTGTCTTCTGTTACCAGCGTCTCATATCTAGCGGAAGGGCACTAATTTTGCTGGATTATAGAGAATTTTGAAGTATAGAATTATAAAAAGGCACACATCTATTTCAGCTGTTAACTTTATCAAGGCACTTCATGACCTGTTTTTCTTACTACTTCTCTAGGTTTATCTACTCCCATCCTAAACTCCAGCTGTAGCAAGCTTTTTGTAGATTCTTAGTCTGCAAACTGCTGTTCCTGCCCTCCATGACTTGAGGTCTTATGCATTCCGTCACCCCCTTATTAGTTAGGATTCTTTCGGTTGCAAGTCACAAACTCAATTCAAGTTGGTTTAATATTTTAAAAAAGTGCATGCATGTAATTTATTGGCATGTGTAACAGATAAGTCCAAGGGACCCACATTTGCATTCAGGAGCAGCTGGATCCAGGAGCACATTGGTGTTTATCGGTGCTCCACTTCTTTTTCTCCCTCCACCACTCATTTCCACGTAGGATTTATTCACAGCAGGTTGCCTCCATGTGATGATGGGAGCTCTAGTCTTCCATTCTACTTGCTTAGTAATCCCAGAGGAATGCAAGTTCTATCAAGAGTGTGGGATTAGAGGGCCATTGGACTAGTTTTGGACAAGAAACCATGTATGAACCAATCCATATAAGAGGGAGGGGTTGTGTTGGTTGGCCAGACCTTGGTTATGGGATCACCCTGGACAACCTAAATCATGTAGACTGAGAGTGGGGAAAGAGGGTGGATTCTAAAGGCAAATTGAGGTGTCGCTACCCAAATGCTGGGTAGGCAAGTCAGTAGATGTCCATGCTAACTGCCCCACTCCAGCAGACAGTCCTCAGCTCAAATGCCACCTTATCTGTGGAGTCTTTTCTGACATGTCATTGATATATAGGAAAACAATTGACTTTTTTAAATAATATACTTATATCCTACAACTAATTGCTTATAAGTTCTAGGAGGTATTTTGTGGTCAATTCTTTCCAATCAGTCTAAAGCAAAAAGCCCTCCACCCATCACCAAATTGGAAGAGAATCTTGCTGACTTCTGGGGGATATGTCAAGAGGAGCCTGTAGCTGATAGCTTTTTTACAACTAGAAGGGAACCAGCCTTAGGATAATATTAATGCTTTGGCTGACAGAGCAGCGAGGTGGAAAGAACTTAGTTCTTTAATGATATCATTGAGTGGCTGAAACAACCAGCCCTGAATCTCATCTGACCTCTGGACTCCCTGGACTTCTTGTTAAATGAGATAGGTTAAATATCTTTATTGTTTAAGCCAGATAAGTTGGTATTTTTGTTATTTGTAGTAATATTTTTCGTTTTCTAAACAGATTAAAAAAAAAAAGAAACGGATGTTCATAGAAGTTAACTACAAGAGGAGCAACAGCAGCAATGACATTAAATGACAAAGCCAAGCTTCTAACCCTTGACAGTCAGACTCTACAGCCTACACTTTAAGCCCAGAGTCCAAGCTCGCAGTGCTGTCTCCCAGGGAATACAATGTAAAAAGTGTCTGGGAGTTTGGCAGAGGTTTGAGAAAGGGGGATAGAAATACAACTAGGGAAGTAAGATATTGGGGACTATTGAATGAGGCTCCTTATTCCCATAGAACATGAAACAGACATGTCGGCAAAGAAAAACATTGCTTGGTTCAAACTCTAGTGGCAAGAAACAGCTATACCGGCAGTCGGCAACCCCTTGTGCCACAGACCAGTAGTGGAACCGGGTCACACAGCAGGAGGTGAGCGGCAGGCAAGCCAACGAAGCTTCCTAAATAGTGTGCAACCTAGATCCCTGGCATGCGCAGTTTATAGTAGGGTTCTCGCCCTTATGAGAATCTAATGTCGCTGCTGATCTGGCAGGAGGCGGAGCTTATACGGTGATGCTAGCGCTGGGGAGCGCCGGCAAATACAGATCATCGTTAGCAGAGAGGTCTGACTGCACAATAAATGTAATGAACTTGAATCATCCCGAAACCATCCCTGCTGCCCCCTGGTCTGTGGAAAAATTGTCTTCCGTGAAACAAGTCCCTGATGCTAAAAAGGTTGGGGACTGCTGAGTTATAGTACAAACTTTAATAGACTTCGTAGGACTTTAGATTGTGATATAAACTAAAATCGATGCTTTTGTACATTTTTGGAGGAAATCCTGTCCCCTTTTGTCTTCCTCTTCTTCATTTCTTGCTCTATGATTAGGGCAGGGAAGAGATCATTTTCCTATTTAAAAACCAAAGGAAAAAGACCAAATACTTTTAGTCCAGAATGAAGGACAAGCTGACAACAGATGACAACTTGATTTTACCCTTATTCTTGCCTCCTGGAGTGTGACTTTTTGAACCTTTGCCCAAAGTTGGAATTGCCTGTCACTTAAGATGTTGCAAAGAAGCTTCGCAAAAGCTCTCTCAGCAAACTTGCTGATTGATGGAATGAATGATACAGTTGAGACTGGAATTTGCTGAGAGATGAAGTAGAGAAAAACTTTGTCGGAAAGATCAAGAAGTAACTTCCCTGGAAAAAGTAGAAGTTTTATTCAAGTAGTAGGTTCTATTGGATGCCATAAGACTTTAAGTTTTTATTTTAAAAAGTTTGAAAATTACAAAAGCTTGAACAAGCATTTCTCCAAAGAAGATATAGGAATGGCCAATAAGCAAACGAAAAGATGCTCAATTATGAAAATGCAAATCAAAACCACAATGAGCTGCCACTTTATACCTATATGGCTATAATAACTACCACGGCAAAAGAGGAAATAACAAGTGTTGGTGAGGATGATGGGAAGACATTGGAATCCTTGTGCATTGTTGGTGAAAATGTAAACTGGTTTAGATGGAAAACAGTATGGCAGTTCCTCAAAAAATTGGACACAGAGTTACCATATGACCTTGCAATTCCATTCCTAGATATATACAAAAGAATTATAAGCAAGGACTCAAAATTAGTTATTTGGATGCCAATGTTTATTGTAGCATTATTCACAATAGCCAAAAGGTAGAAACAACCCAAGTGTTCATCAATAAATGCATGAATAAACAAAATGTGGAAATTGCATACAATGGGATATCAGTCACATAAAAAGGGATAAAGTTCTGATCCATGTTGCAACATGTAGGGGCCTTGAAAACATTATGCCCAGTGAAATAAGCCAACAAGAGGAGGAGGAGGGGTTATTGCTTAATGGATACAGAACTTCTCTTTAGGGTGGTGAAAAGTTTTGGAAAGAGATAGTGGAGATAGTTGTGCAACATCGTGAATGTAATTAATAAAATTTAAGGAAAAAATACAGAAAGGAACAGAGAATAGAGCAACCACCCATGCATCCACTGTGTAGCATTAAGAAATATTAAAGTTTCATTTGTTTACTTCAGATATTTAAAAAATTAAAATAAAACGTTGCTGATAAAGTTATTTCCCTTGGCTCATGTCTCAGTCCCCTGGACGCCATGGCGGACAGTTCCCGTGCATGCTGACTGCTTGCCCCCTCAAGCGCCTCCATCTTTAGGTTTCTCTGTCCAAGGGCTCCCTCTCGTGGTAAGGGAGCTTGCTTAACCTGTAAAGGACTAGAGGGGCAATGCCCCAAGGCCAACCCTCACTCACTCAGTGAGGGATAGGAGGTGGAAAATAGTTATCTTAGACTCCTTGTCCCTTGGCGGGTCAAACCTGAGACATGTCCTATTTGGCTTTTCAGGGGGTCCCTAATGAGATTGAGCCCCAGTTGCCCACAGTTGAAACCCTCAGATTATGATACACATTTTGTTGGCTTTTCTCCCCTCCCCATCTCTCTTTCCCTACATCCTTAGTATGCCACCTGCCGTTGCCACCCCAATACGCCACCTGCACTCGACTTCCTGTTTCAGCCTCTGTTTTCAAAAGGACCCAAACTGGGACACCCCTGTCCTCCTCGTTCTTCTCTTCATTCATCAGAAGCAATCACTTGCATGAAGTTGGTGTAAATATTCCTGGTCTGTGTTTTTTAAACTTGTGGTTAATACATGGACAATATATAATTTTTTTAAATGATTTTATGAATGGTATCATTGTGTGTGCGTGTGTGAGTTCTGCAACTTGTTTTTCTCACTCAACATGTTTTTGAGATTGCTCTATGCGATAATGGAGATCTGGTTTGTTATTTTTAACCACTGTGTGTAATTCTAACCACTATATGACTGAACTACATTTTGTTTTAGCCACACCCCATGAGGAACATTTATGCGTTCCTCGTTTTTTTTTGCTATTAGAAACAATGTTTCAAGGAACACCCTTGCACCTTTGTTTTCAAGAAATGTATCCAGAAGTGGAATTGTTAGGTTGTAGGGGATACATAAACAATAACTTAAAAAAACGTATTGAGGTGAAAGTCACACAAAACTACGTGGCATTTAGTACATTTCATGATGCTCTGCAACCACCATCTCTGTCTAGTTCCAAAACGTTTCCATCTTGTGAATGAAGTCATACAACATATGACCTTTTGTGTCTTTTTTGTCGTCGTTTTTATTGAGGTAAAGTTCACACAATATAAAATTAGCCATTTTATAATCAAATGTAGAATTCAGTGGCACTTAGTACATTCACAACATGGTGGAAACATCATCAATACCTCGTTCCAAAACATTTTCATCAGCCCAAGGGGAAACCCCATTACGGAGTCTCTCCCCATCCCTCCCCTTCCCAGGTCCCGGCCACCGATAATTTGCTTTATAAGTCTCTATGGATTTGCCTCTTTGGCTTTTCATATCAATGGAATCATACGATATGGCCCTTCGTGTCTTGCTCCCTTTGCTGGGCGTGTCTGCAAAGTTCAATCACATGGTACCATGTGTCAGTGCTTCGTTTCTTTTTTATGGAGGAATAATAATCCTGTTGTATGAATAGATCACGTTTTGCTTGTCCATTCGTCTGTTTGAGCAACATGGGAGAGATTGGGATCCAGGAGGAAGAGAATGGGGATGCTGGTTTGGGTTTTCCCAGAAGCAGACCCCGAGACCAGTTTTTGTGCAGTGGTTTATGGAGGTGATGGCAGAAGATCCTGTAGAGGGAAAGGGAGACGAGGCAGGGAAGAGAAAGGAGGCAACAAGGATTGTATTGGTAAGACGGCTGCCAGCATGGCCAACGGCAGCTCAGTCTTGCCGGGGAACTCCGGGAGCCAGCGTAGAACACGCACCTCAGAGTTATTCCACCTGGGATGTGGGGCAGCTGGGGCATTTATCCACCGCTGCCCGGCAGCCGCTGTTTGAGAGCCACTTCCAGGTGACTTTAATCCCCAACACTTGGCACTCACCACGTGCATGGTCAGGGCAGATGCTGGCAGCCAGCGTGAGCCCCAGGGGAAACGCTGGCAGGTGCTGGCGGTGAAGGGGACATGGGTGAGGACGGACAGTACCTGCCACAATGGACATTTTTTTTTAAAAAATTTGAAAATATTAAGGAAGTGCAAATGTTTGTGGTTACATGGATCACTTTTGTATTGCTTGAGTCACAGCTGCAGATGTGCCCACCATCCAAACAGTGTTCATTGCACCCACCAGGTAGGGTTTTGCCCCTCCCTCTCCCCTGCCCCCCCCCCACTTGTTTTCCACTGAGTTTTTCTTCCCTCTGTGCACAGGTGTGCTCATTGGTTGGTTCCCATTTAATAGCCAGTACACGTGGTGTTTGTTTTTCTATTCTTGAGATACTTCACTTAGGAGAATGGTCTCCACCATGGAGTATTACTCAGCCATGAAAAAGGACGAGTCAATGCCTTTTGCAACAATCTGGATGGAACTGGACACGATGGACCTTTGAGTCAGATTTGTTTTTAAATCTTGGCTTCACGATTTACCAGCCATGTTATCTGGGGCGGTTCCTTAATTTCTTCATCTGTAGCTACAGTGGCATCTCCAACAAACATTTACTGAGCACTTACTATGTACCAGGCATGATGCTAAGCCACTTACATACCGTTATTTATCTACTTTTCACAACCTGATTGGTAATTACTTTTTGCTTTACAGATGAGGAAGTGTTGTCTCGGAGAGGGTAAGGGTCATCTCCTTTCCCCACCCTGCTCTGCACACGACACTGACCGCTATAGACAGTACCGACTGGATTCCCTCGTCTTCTGGCTTCTGTTGCATTTGTCCAACGGGAGGCCCTGGTCAGCAGCTGGAATGAGCAGATGGAGGATCTATTTCCCTGACTTCTTCCCTGCTGGGCTGTGGATTGTCAGCGCTGTGCTCCTCCACTGAAGGCAGCGGGCCTCCTGAGATCTTCCTCCCTCTGCCCATTTAGAGGGGCTCTCCGATCCCCAAACCCGTGCTCTGAACCCCTGTGCTGCCCCTCACAGCAAGTCATACAAATATCGATTTGGCATTCAGAAAAAGTTTTCAAAAAAGCAGCATAACTGTTTTGCAACAGCATAACTAATTACGATAAGACAGTGTTAACTTCTTGAGGTCAAAGATGAAATCTGGTCCATCTGTGTGTCCACAGGAGCCCAGAAAAGATAAGTGTCCTTGCCAACGTCATACGAGTGGCAAGTGGCCACACAGAAAAAAATCTAGGCTATTCGAATCACTCCATACTTCTTCCCTTGCAGTGGCTGTTGTTTGCTTTGGAGCTTGGTAGCGAAGGAATAATTACTCGAAACACAGTATTTGGAGAGGAGAGGCCAAAGTCTGAAGGAGAAAACAGCCGCCTCAGCTACCTTCCTCCCTGTATTTATTTCCAAGGACACGTGCAAAAAGGTCAGGGCTGTTTGCTAATTTCTTTAACAACTTCCATACATGTTAGCTGTTTTCACCTGACCTTTGCACACAGCAAGCAAGCAGCTTCAGGCAGGTGTTTTCACCTGTCCCTTCATTTACCCTGCTCATGTTCCTTCATCCATCCATCCTTTCTTCTAGGTCTAGCCCCCACATTCCCTTATTTATATTTGCATAATTCTGGGCAGCGTGTGTAGGGGCTCCAGGGGAGCTTTGACTCAGGAGTCAGCCTCCTGCTGCAAACATCAGCTCCGCACTTGCAGGCTGTGCAAACTTTTTTGAGTCACTTAACCTCTCTGAGCCACCATAGCTTCATGTGTAAGATGGGGATAATGAGTGCTGCCCTCATAGGGATTTTTTTTTTTAAAGTCTTCAAATCATTTTTATTTATTGACTTCCATTTGTCATTTTTTTCCCCTGGTTTTTTTTTATTTCAGCATATTATGGGGGTACAGATTTTAAGGTTTCAATAAATGCCCTTTCCCCCCTCCCCCCACAAGTCTGAGTTTCCAGCATGGCTATCCCCCAGATGGTGCATATCTCACTCATTATGTATGTGTATACCCGCCCCCCTCCCCTTCCCCCCTGCCCAATACCCTTCATAGGGATATTTTGAGGATTAAATGAAATAGTCCCTGTGAATGCCTAACACAGCACCTCGTTCCTAGGAAGTGCTCAGAAAGTGCTGTTTTTGTTGTTCCAAAATCAAATAGAGGTGACTTGATGCAGCAAGAGTTGATTTCTCACTCACGCTACATCAGCAGCATGGTTCTGCCTTTTACCTGGGCAACCCAATATTCAGTATACCACAGTGAGAGTTTGGGGTGGTGCGAATCCTGCCTGTCTTGTTCTCTACTGTGTCTCCGGTACCTGGTACCCAGCAGGTGCTGAGGAGTGGCAGAATGTTACCACCCCAAGATAAAAATGATTTTGAGCTTGAAGGCACTTGAAAAACAGCAGATGCAAGAAGAGCATTTTAATCTCCTCTTTTCTTCCTAAGAACAGGAGATAAAAACTACCATGTGAAAGATGTATTCCCTACACCAGGAAAAAGGAAACTCTCTTCAACGGGGAGTCATACTTAAGAGAATTCTGTGCAAATAGACCTTGTTAAAATAATTCTTATCTTCCTTTCCTCTCCCCACGTAATCCAATTACTTTCCCACAATTGCCTCTCTTTGTTCAACCGAACATAAAAGCAGTTAGCTTTTGCCACTTCTTTGGGTCTTCATTTCCTTTTGACAGTTCCCGTGTCGTGTAAAACTTTAATAAATTTATATGCTTTCCTCCTGTTCATCTGTCTTATGTCAATTTAATTCTCAGGCCCAGTCGAATAACCCTAAGAGGGGAGACATAAAATTTCACCTCTTCTATGGTGTTCTGCGCATATTTGTCAAATAAAAAAGACTGAGGAAATGATATGGGGGTTGGCGGTCATTAATGCTGTTCACCAAGTATTTCCAGGATAGCATCGCCCTTCCCTGACCCCTCGAAGTTAAGTGTGACTTGCTTTGGCCGATGAAATGCAAGGGAAGGAGAAATGTCTGTCCGGAGGCTTTACAAGCCAGTGCTGGAACCAACACAGCTCTTCCCGCACTTGTGGCAATTGTGGCAATTGTGTTGTGAATCCGAGTTGGCCTGAATCTCTTGGTGACTGTGCTATGCAGACACCTTCCTCCCACTGCTCTGCATTGGACCTATAGCACAGGCGAGAAAAACACTTCTGTTAAGCCAGTGAGATTTTGGGAGTTGCTGTCTTACCTAGCCCATCCTGGCTAGTACACAGGACTACAACTTAATGGAACCTTTTTGGTGTTATTAAAAAAATACAAAAAAGCCCCAAATATACTCAGCTGAATTGAAGTATCCCATAGATGTTGGCTTCTTCAACGCCTCACTCTGAGACTATAAATGTATCATTCGCTTTGGGAATACATATGTATCACTCAGTTATTGTCTTCCCTCGAAAGATGCTTTTAGAATGGCCACAAAACCTGCAGCACATTT
>VSMD01073208.1:0-79687 GCA_008750895.1 Mirza zaza
TCAGGAGTTCAAGACCAGCTTGAGCAAGAGTGAGACTCCCATCTCTACAAAAAATAGAAAAATTAGCTGGGCATGGTGGTGCATGGTTGTAGTCACAGTCACTTGAGAGGCTGAGGCAGGAGGATCACTTGAGCGCCCAGGAGTTTGAGGTTGCAGTGAGCTTTCATGACACCACTGTGCTCAACCCCAGGCAACAGAGAGAGCCTATCTCAGAAAAAAAAGAAAGAAAAAAAAGAGATTACAATAGTTCCCCCCTTATCTTCAAGGCATACATTCCAAGGTCCCCCGTGGATGCCTAAAACTGCAGATAGTATCACATGTATATGTCTTTTCCTATACGAACATGCCTATAAGTTTAATTTATAAATTAGGCATAGCAGAATATTACAGCAACTAATAATAAAATAGAACAATTATAATTACATTGTAATAATAGTCATGTGAATGTTATCTCTGTTGCTCTCAAAGTACTGAAAAAGCCTCAGACCACAGTTGACAGTGGGTAACTGAAAATGCAGAGAGCCAAACCATGGATAAGGGGGACTACTGTATTCAGTCTGAGGAACAGAATGAAAAAGAGTGAAGAAAAATGATCACAGCCTCAAAAACCTTAGGGTCACCACTGAGCATACCATCAAGCATAACAATATACACACTGACCCAGCTGGAGAGAAAGAGGAAGAAAGGATATTTCAAAAACTAATGGCTGAAAACTTCCCAAATTGGATAGAAAACATTTTATCTGCACATTCAAGAAACTCAATGCATTCCCAGGACAAAAAACTCAAAAAGACCCACATCTAGACATATTGTAATAAAACTGTCAAAAGACAATCTTAAAAGCAGCAATAGAGAAAAGTCTCAATAAGGAAAAGAACTGACTTTTTGTTTCAAGATGCCTAACTAGAAGCATTTCAAGCACACCTCATCCACTTAGAACCAAACTGGTGTAGATGATCACATTGTAAATACATTATCCAAAAGGGAACACAGGAGTTCAACAGAAAAGAGAAAGGAGACACCAAAATCTAGGAAGGAGAAGGAAAACAGGCAGCCTGCATGGCTAGTACCAGCCACGAACCACGAATGACTCCTCAATACAGGAAAGGGTAAGAGAAATGTCCTCTACAGTCCACTTTCCCACTGGGGAATCATACAGTCTAGGCCAAGAGAGAGAACTTTGATCCTCCCAAACCCTAAATCTAAAATAGGAAGCAGCTGGGACTATGAGAAGGAACTGCCACAGGAAAGGAACATGCTCCTGGTCCCACACCTTTCCTGAGACCTAAGTAGCTACAGTAAGATGCAATTCTCGATCCTAGCTCTTAACAGACTGTGCACAATCCTAGGAACCAGTGCTGCCAATCCCACACCATAGGGAGTCTCAGGCTGCTTATGGAAACAGGGCATGAGTACTAGGTGGGCTCCTGCAACCAGGACTGAGAAGCAAGCATGGTGTGGGCTGCAGCTAACTGGTGCCCAAAGCAGGCACCTTTCCCTGGGACCCTAGTAGGACAAGTTGCCCAAGAGATCTGGTCTTGAGCTGAGTGGAGGCTCCTACAGTCCAGGCCTAACTTGCAGGCTAGGTGTGAACTACCAGCTCTGACTGAACAGCTGGGTTGAATCTAACACTCAAGATGGGAAAGGAAGCCCCAATGGGAATGAGGCATGAGAGGGACTCAAGGTCCTCCACTGCTGACCAGGGTTATGGCTGCTGGGACTGGCCACATCTTCCCTGTAGCAGGACCTTAACGCAGAGGCATTTACCTCTCACCCAAGCATTTCACTAGGGATAGGAGGACCACCCCCACCCTTTAGCACCAAACCCCAATCACAGATGGTACATGCAATTGCCACTGGGAGGCCTGAGTATAAGCTTACCTGGTACAGATCCACCCAGCTTCACCCCTTCCCGAGACAAGAGTGAAGGATTCAGGGTCCTGGGGGTTCCACAACCCAATCTACTAGCTGGGACACCCAAGCCCTTCTCCCAGGGGACAGAAGTCAGGCATAAATATCCTACCGCTACCACCTCAGTTGGCTCCTACATGCAAATGTCACCTAATGACCCAGAGGTCAGCCTGTACAGGCCATTACAATCACTGCCAACACAAGTGTACAGTGCTTGGTATCCAGAAGAGCATTTCACCAACACTGATACAGCCATTACCCATGCCATATTGACTACCCAGGAAGAAAACAGCCCTCTCACCTGCCCTGTACACTGCTATCACAACTGGCATCCAAGAAAGCCACGCCCAAGAATCAGCCTGTCTGCAACTGCCATCATAAGTTCCAGCTTATGCTGCCCCATGGCACAAGGACAGGCATACTTACCCTACCACTGAAACCTGAAGATAGGCCCATCTAGCATGGTAGGCTCTAGTACAACTTCACCACAGCCTCCACCAATAACTGCACCCTAACAGACCAAGGAAATCACAGCTACCACAAACACTGTTAATAGCCAAAGGAATCAGAATCTTCCCTACTGCATGCACACATAAGCAAAGCCAAAAGGCCCTACTCAACCAACATCATAGTCACATCTTCAAGAAAAAGTTCCTCTTTAATGAAAGTAAATTCAAAACAAGAAGCAACTGTTAATCCAAATGTGCAGAAATCAGGCTGGTCCAAAGGCAGTGAGTTATCTCACGTGATTGTTCACAGTTAGTTACAGATTGAACTCCTTCTACTACTTTCCCCCCTCCTCACTACTGCACTTGACTAGTCTAAAAAGAAAAAAAAGAAAAGAAAAAATCAAGTGTGCAGAAATCAACATAAAATAAGAAAAATGAAAAACCAAGGTAATATGATACCCTCCAAGGAACATAATAATTCTCTAGGCAATAGATCTTAACCAAAAGGAAATCACTGACATCCCAGATCAAGAATTCAAAATACTGATTTTAAAGTTCAATGAGATGCAAGGGAAATCTGAAAACCAATATAATGAACTCAGAAAATCAATTCAGGATATGAATGAGAAATTTACCAAGGAGACAGATATATATTAAAAAAAAAAAAAAAACTAACACAAATCCTGGAACTGAAAAATTCATTGAAGAAAATATAAATACATTAAAAAGCTACAACAATAGACTAGACCAAGCAGAAGAAAGAATTTCAGACTTGAAGACAGGTCTTCTGAAATAACTTGGTCAGACAAAAGTAAAGAAAAAAGAATGAACAAAGCCTTCAAGACATTTAGGACTACATAAAGTGACTGATTTTATGAATTATAGGTATTCCCAGGGGTGAAGAGGGATCAAAAAGCCTAGAAAACCTATTTAACTAAATAATAGATAAAAATTTGCCCAATCTAGCAAAAGATATCCAGATACAGGAGGCCCACTGAATCACAGGAATATACAATGCAAGAAGGACTTCACCATTGCACATTATAATCAGACTGTCTAAAGCTGAAGTGAAAGAGTGAATTCTAAAATCAGCAGGAGAAAAGCACCTATTCACTTTTTTTCTTTATTTCAGCATATTATATGGGTACAAATGTTAAGGTTACGTATATTGCCCATGCCCCCCTCCTCAAGTCAGAGCTTCAAGTGTGACCATCCCCTAAATCTATTTACTTTTAAAGCATCTATTCACCAGACTAACAGTGGCCTTCTCAGCAGAAACCTTATAGCTCAAAAGAAAAAGGAATGACATATTCAAACTGTGGAAAGGAAAAAACTGCCAGATAAGGATTCTATGTCCAGCAAGATTAATCTTCACAAATGAAGGAGAAATAAAGTCTTTCCCAGAAAAGCAAATGCTGAGGGAAGTTGTCACCACTAGACTGGCCCTACCGGATATGCTCAAAGGAGCCCTAAACTTGGAAGCAAAAAGACAACAACACTCACCGTCATAAAAACACACAAAAGTATAAAACTCACTGGTAAAGCAATCACATAAAGGAGGACAAAGAAATCAAATGGCACCATTACCAAATTACAGCAAACCACAATGACAGTCAAAAAAAAAAAAAAAGAAACAAAGAAACAAAGAACTTATAAAACAAATAGACAACAACAATATGACAAGAACTAAACCTCTCATATCAATATGAACCTTGAATGTAAAACGGATTAAATGCTTCACTTAAAAGATATAAATTGGCTGAATGGATTAAGAAAACATGATCCAACTATATGTTGCTTACAAAAAACTCACCTTATTTGTAAAGAAAGCATTACCAGATCACCTAAACAGAAAATCAACAAAGAAACATTGGACTTAAATTGGACATTAGACCACATGGACCTAACATTCACAGAACAGTCTACCAACAAATGCAGAATACACTTTCATCAGAACATAGAACATTCTCTAAGATAGATCATATGATAGGCCACAAAACAAGTCTTTTTAAATTTTTTAAAAAGCAAAATCATATCAAGAATCTTCTCAGACCACAGTGGAATAAAACTAGAAATCAAAACCAAGGCCGGGCGTGGTGGCTCAAGCCTGTAATCCTAGCTCTCTGGGAGGCCGAGGTGGGCGGATCATTTGAGCTCAGGAGTTCGAGACCAGCCTGAGCAAGAGCGAGACCCCATCTCTACTATAAATAGAAAGAAATTAATTGGCCAACTAAAATATATATAGAAAAAAATCAGCCGGGCATGGTGGCGCATTCCTGTAGTCCCAGCTACTTGGGAGGCTGAGGCAGCAGGATTGCTTGAGCCCAGGAGTTTGAGGTTGCTGTGAGCTAGGCTGACGCCACGGCACTCACTCTAGCCTGGGCAATAAAGTGAGACTCTGTCTCAAAAAAAAAAAAGAAATCAAAACCAAGAACAACTTTGGAAACTACACAAATACACGGAAATTAAACAGCATGATCCTGAGAGATGATTGGGTCAATGAAGAAATGAAGATGAAAATTTTAAAATAAAACAAGGGGACTAATATCCAGAATATGCAAACAATTCAAACAACTAAAAAACAAATCCCATTAAAAAGTGGGTAAAGGACATGAATAGACATTTTTCAAAAGAAGACATACAAACACACAAATAGCCAACAGGTACATGAAAAAATGCCTGACATCCTAATCAGAGAAATGTAACTCCAAACCACAATGAGATATCATAAGAATGGCTATTACAAAGACAAAAACAACAGATGTTGGCAAGAATATGGAGAAAAGGGAACCCATACACACTGATGGTGGGAATGTAAATTAGAACAACCTCTATGGTAAACAGCATGGAGATTTCTCAAAGAAATCAAAATAGAACTACCCTTTGATCCAGCAATCCCACTACTGGGTATCTACCCCCACAAAAAGAGAAATCTATGTATCGAAAAGATACCTGCAACTCATATTTATCAAAACACTATTCACAACACTCACAATATCAAAGATATAGAATCAACCTAGGTGTCCAACAATGGATAACTGGATAAAGAAATGTTGTATATATACAAAATGGAATACTATTCACCCATTAAAAAATAGAATGAAATCCTGTTAGTTGCACCAACATGGATGGAACTGTATGACATTATCTCAAGTAAAAAAAAGCTAGAAACAGAAAGACAAATGTATGTTCTCACATACAATGTATGTTCCTAAACAGCTAGGACTACAGGTGGATGCCACAATGCCAGGCTCTTTTTTTATTTTTTATTTTTTGAGCCGAGGTCTCATCATGTTGCCCAGGCTGGTCTTCAACTCCTGGCCTAAAATGATCCACCTGCCTTGGCTTACCAAAGCACTGGGATTACAGACATGAGCCACTGGGCCCAGCCTAAGTCTAGAAATTACAAATCAAGTCACTGACATTTACTTCAAGCAAGTACACTACTTTTACCCTTACATGGTCAAAGACTAGCTAGCTTTTTGTATATTGCTATTCTATAAAATATCAGTTTTAATCGAGTAACCAGACAATAGGAGAGTAATCAAAACAAAGTACTACTGTATCCAGTTCTTTACATCCAAAGTAGATAATTTCACATTCATAAAATCATCTTCCTGACACTCAAATACATTCTTTTGGATACGAAATAATGAAACACATTCTGAGGGTTTAAAATCTAAAATGACGAAGAGCAACGTAGGCAGAAAATGCATCAAACTGAGTTAAGAGAAATACTATTACTCTAGGAAAAGAAAATATAATTTGAAACAACAGAAGATAAAAGCAGAGTTAGTTAAAATGGGGGAAATTAATTCTAAACACACTATGTAAACCATGTTCTCAAACTAACTGTGAAAGACCAGTTTTTTGCTTTTTAATTCCAATTCATCACAGAATAATTCTTTACAATAAATGTATTTCTAGAAAATAAAGTGGAAAGCACCTGGACTGGACTATACTCCATCCCATAAGACAGATCTGGTAATCACATCCTTGGATGCCATAGCATTGTCAAATTGAGATGAGCTTCTCAACACTCAATTCTGTACTTAAATCGTGGCAGATCTGTAATAAACAGTCAGTAAACTAGCACCAATCTGTGGACTACACTTTGAGTAGTAGTGTTGACTATACAAAGGAATAATGCAGAGTAGTGTGTAGGCTGAACAGTGAGGAGTGGTGTTCCTTGATAGTGGTGCTGGAGGAAAAAAATATGTTCCTGCTATCGATTCACCAATAAAACCAGGATTTCAAAAAGTAGAAAGATAAAGAAGTGGTATCATCTCTACTTTCTAAATTCTCATTAAAATTTGGTTATCAAATCCTCTAAAGCTGTGCTCCCCAACCCCCAAGACCATGGCCTGCTACTTGTCAGTGGCCTGCTAGGAAAAGAGGGCCATGCGTCACTGCCTGAGCTCCGCCTTATGCCCATACCTATCTTCTCTCAGCTCCCCCGCCCCCCACACCACCCACCACCACCACCCCATTCATGGTAAAACTGTCTTCCATGAAACCAGTCCCTGGTGCCAAAAAGGTTGAGGACTGCTGCTCAGACGGTATTATTCTCTCCACAGTACCACCCACAAAACTCATTCCATTCTATTCACCTTGCTATTAAATCACAATTTCAAAGTTGAGGTGGATATCTTTACTTTTTAAAAGCTGGGAAGACCACTGCCTTCTACTTTCCTGTATTCATGTCTGTGATCTTACCATTACCATCACCTGAACTGCTCTTACTTCACCTTCTATTTATTGAAATTCTAATCATCTTTCAATGTACAGTTCAAATGCCCCCACCCCTATGAATCTTTCTCTAAGCCACTCATTTAGATATGCTTCTTCTCTTTTATACTTATTTTTCACATTTAACATATGGTTCTCTTTTACTAGACCATCAATTCCTTTACTCCTTTGCAGTTACCTAAAACCTAGCCAAATATTACAATTAGTTACAAATGGTGGCTCAGATCCATCATTTTCAGATTTCCAAAGAAATAGATGTAAGCACAGATGGGTGATTATCTTTCTTAAACACATTATAAGAAATGGTGTGGCTTATAGTAAGAGAGAAGTGGCTTATAGTAACAACCTACTTGCCTCAAGAAGGCCCCAAAAGGCCAAGCACAGTGGCTCATGCCTGTAATCCTAGCACTCTGGGAGGCCGAGGCAGGTGGATTGCTCGAGGTCAGGAGTTCAAAACCAGCCTGAGCAAGAGCGAGACCCCGTCTCTACTATAAATAGAAAGAAATTAATTGGCCAACTAATATATATATATAGAAAAAATTAGCTGGGCATGGTGGCGCATGCCTGTAGTCCCAGCTGCTGAGGAGGCTAAGACAGGATTGGATTGCTTGAGCCCAAGAGTTTGAGGTTGCTGTGAGCTAGGTTGACACCACGGCACTCACTCTAGCCTGGGCAACAAAGCGAGACTCTGTCTAAAAAAAAAAAAAGAAGGCCCCAAAAACGACTGATAGAAAAAGGAAAATGACTGGGAATCCTGAAGCTACAATGAACTTAAAAGAATTCAAACAATGACAACAAATTTTTGGTAACACAAACACAGCTCTTACCCTAGCTATTCTATTTTAGGTTTGGGTGGAGAGGGAAAGAGTAATAGTTGCTAAGTGACTTCCTTGGATTTATTTGAAATAAAATACCAACAATGAATTTTATTTCCTTTCATTAATTTAATTCTCACTTGTTTTTTAACATATCTTTTTAATAATTTCTAACTTACCCATTTTTAACAGACTAGAGACTGAACTATATAATCTGACACTATAGTATCACCATCAAGATTATTCAGGGGTTTCTACTTAGTTTATTTTTTAAGAATAAATTCTATTACCTGACTTTGAGTAGGTCACAACATCTGATTCAATTTTATCACCTTTAAGGTTCTAATTAAAATACAATTAATGTTTTAAATTCTTCCATAAACTCTGAGGTTCAAATTCATTTTTTCATGTAGTCTTTCAGCAATATTTGAGATGTTATTATGCTACTTTTATAGGAAGGTAAACTGAAGATCAGAGTGTTAATAATATAGCTCAAATCAGAACCAGGATCTTCGAACTCTCTCCATGTAGCCCAGTACACTTCCTAGATATTTAATACTCAAATTTCCTTGGGGAGGAATTACTATCTACTATGTAAGGTAACACATGTAAATGCTTGGTAGAGGGTCTAGCATATATAAGTGGTAAAAAAACAACAACGACAACAAAACATTAACTATTATTACCAATATATTACAGCTGCTTCTATAAAAATGTTCACTCCTAAAAACTTCTCAAAGATAGCTGCAACCATATCTGAAATATATCAACCATATTAACCATATAAATGCAACCATATCTGAAAAGTACTTTGTATTCATGTGAAAAAGTCAGCCTACGTTACTGAATTATTATTAGAATGATAATAATTCCTGAGAATCACAACATTTAAATGTAGAAATATACCTAAATTCTGAAGTCAATCCCCAAATAATATTTTGATAGGTTCAAATTTTTCACTATTTTAAACAATAGCTCAGTGATCCTGCACACTTACCCATTTACTTCCTCCGAATACTAAGAAATGTAAATTTCAAAGGATATACATATGTACATTTTAAATTTTGATACTTAACAAACTGCCCTATTTGCATTCCATCAGCAATGTTATGAGCGTTTTCACATATCTTGACAACATACTTTAAAATCTTTCCCAAATTCTATAAATTTGTAATAGTTCATAAATTAGGGAAATTAACTCTTTTAAACATGTTGTAAATGTTTTTTAGTTTGCTGTTTGTTTTTTAACTCCACTAGTGATGGATTTTAATGTTAAATATATAAAACATTTCACACAAATTTATCATTTTCTTGGTTTCTAGCTATTGTACTAGTTTTAATGGTGGTCTTTACTACTCAAGTATTTTTTAAAACTTGCCTAATTTTTTATTCCAGTACTTTTTAAGTTTAACATCTTATACTTAAGAATGTCAACTACCTAGAATTTATTCTAAAAGATAAAGTAGTAGCCTACATGTTTTTATCAAGATGAGCATTCATCCTTCTTGATCTTTATCTAAATAAGCACTTCATGCACTGGTCACATGAGCTCCTATAGCAAACAGAAAATCATCTTTTTATAATTAATATCATTTTTCGATGTAACTATTCTTGATTATATTAATATAAAAAAGTACAAAACCTTTCTTGAAGAAGAATATTACATTTTAATTTA
This sequence comes from Mirza zaza, assembly GCA_008750895.1. NCBI lineage: Eukaryota > Metazoa > Chordata > Mammalia > Primates > Cheirogaleidae > Mirza > Mirza zaza. The sequence continues at coordinate 9,600 of VSMD01073208.1, forward strand.
CAAACATTAAAGAAAGGCTAAATAAACAAATGGAGACTTCTTTGGCATAAGACTATTTAAGTTATTAAGTATGAAATGTCCAATTTCCTTAAGTTTGACAGTTGATAACTTTGACATTTCACTTTGACATCTTGTTTCATTTTTATTGTGAAGGTACACCCTCAGTCTTTCAGAGGCATGTTTTGGCTTGTGATTGATTATCTTTCAAATTTATTTTAGAGTAATTTTTGTGAAACCATGGATAAGTCAAAAATTCATGTTATTTCTGAACATGAGTTCTATCGTGAAACCAATGCATCACAGACAGCTCAAAATATCAACAAAGTGTTTGGGAAGGATGTGGCTAATGAACACACAGTTTGTAAATGGTTTGAGAGGTTCCAGTCTGGTGATTTTAATCTTGAAAATGAGCCATATGGGCGACCAAAGATCATGGTGGAAAATGATGAGCTCAAAGCTGTAGTGGATGCAAATCCCCCTCAACCTACACATGAATTCTCAGCAAGGTTTGACCATACTATTCCAACAATATTGGACCATTGGAAACAAATTAGCAAGATAAAGAAGCTGGATAGATGAGTTCCACATGAATTAAATGAGCATAAGAAGAGAAATCGTCCGGAGGCTCGCCTTTTCTTGCTTTCATGACATAAAAGTGAACCATTTCTACATTGTTTTGTTATGTGTGATGAAGAATGGATTCTTTTTGACAATTTCAAGTGTTCGACACAATGTTTGGATAAAGATGAAGTATGGAAACACAGTCTAAAACTGAAAATTCATCAAAAAAAACTAATGATGTCTGTTTGGTGGTCCAGAGCTGGTATTATCCACTAAAGCTTCATGAAACCTGTTCAATCAATTATAGTGGATGTCTACTGAACCAACTGGACAAAATTATGAGGATGCTTGCAATTAGCAGCTGAGAATGGTCAATAGTGACAGGCCGATCCTCCTGTAAGACAACATTCGACCACATGTCAAACAACACTGCTCAAACTATAGAAGATGTACTTGGAAAGTCTCTGTCATTCACCATATTCACCAGACCTCACACCAACTGAATACCACTTCTTCCAGGCTTTGGACCATTTCTTGTAAGGAAAAATACTCGATTCTCAATAATCTGTGGAAAAGGGCTTTGGTGACTTCATTGCCACTCGCCCTCCAGGCTTCTTCACTGCTGCCATAAACACACTACTAGTAAGATGGCAAAACTGTGTTGACAGTTTAGGTGCATATGTTGATTAATTATACTGCTTCTTGCTTTAGGTGTATATAATAAACTGCAATTTGGATTCAAAATCAGACATTTCATATTTTACGACCTAATGGCTATCTTTCAGATATCACCTTTGCTAATTTTTTTTTTTTTTTTGATATACAGTCTTGCTCTGTTGCCCAGGCTAGAGTGCCTTGGCATCAGCCTAGCTCACAGCAACCTCAAACTCCCAGTTCAAGTGATCCTCCTGCCTCAGTCTTCCAAGTAGCTGGAACTACAGGTTGTACCACCATGCCTGGCTAATTTTTTCTATTTTTAGTAGAGATGGGATCTCACTCTTGCTCAGGCTGGTCTCGAACTCCTGACCTCAAGTGATCCTCCCGCCTCAGCCTCCCATACTGCTAGGATTACAGCCGTGAGCAACCATGCCTGGCCTCACCTCCTATAAGTTAAATCTGTGGTTTCAACACAATCCACAAAAAAATCCTAGCAATTTTATTCATGGCATGTATTAAGCTGACTCTCAAATTCATGTGGAAGGACAAAAGGCTAAAACATCCAATAGACTTGTATTAGTTTCTCAAGGGTGCTGTCAACAAATTACAGCCATAAATGTGGTGGCTTAAAACATCAAAAACTTATTCTCTCACAGATCTGAAGACCGAAGTCTGAAACTAGTATCACTGGGCTAAAATCAAGGTGTTGGCAGAACTATGCTTCCTCTGAAAGCTCTAGGGGAGAACCCCACTCCTCCTCTCTTCCAACTTCTGGTAGCTATGGGCATTACTTGTCTAGTGGCCACATAACTCTAATCATCAAAGCCAGCATCTTCAAATCTCTTTCTGCTCTGTCTTCACATCACTTTCTCCTTTCTATCTACAGGTCAGTTCATTTTATTAAATGGTGGCAGGGGGCATGGGGGAACTAACATGTTGCTGGGCTTACCAGGATGTAAGTTTTCTATAAATTGGATGTTATATAAGGTATGATGAAAATTTTTTTCAACAATGAGGGAGATTATCAGATAATTTCTGCCATAATGTCATAAACATTTTTCAGCTCATGTCCTATTTTTTGTTTTTGTTTTTCTATTTCACATAGTACAGACTTAAGTTTCTGAACTTTTTTTTTTTGCACAGGTACTTAAGAAAATCCAAGAATGCTGACTTTAAATGTTTTTTCTACCATTGTCAAGTGATTGCTTACAAGTTGCTCATAAAATAGCAATTTTGCTCTTCTCATACCCAGTAAATTCATTGATGAACTAAATAGTATTTACTGAGCACCTACTATATTCCAGGCACTATACTAAGTCTAGGAATATGAACATGAAAAGACATGTCTGCCCTCAGGAAGATAGATACAGGCATGCTGATAAATAATGTTATAATAAAAGAACCAAATTATAAGAGGTAATAAATATGCATAGTGTACAAAAAGCCCCCACACCTACCTGAGAAAGAAGACTTCATGGAAGCTATCTACAGATTCTACCCTTAGATTTGAAAGAATAGAAGCTTTCAGAAGTAAGGGCGACAGGAAGGCAGTCTGGTACTGTAAATATCATTGGCTGGCATAGGCATTAAAGAAACAACTGGTTTAACACTGCTGAGTGTATAATGGCAGAGAGGAGTAACAAGGGGTTAAAAAGAAAGCAATGAGGTACAAAAGATAAATTTATGTTAGGACACTTAAAAGTCTGAGGTGTCAGTGGGACATTCAAGTGGAGATGATGGTCTAGAGTTTAAGAGGCAGGTCACAGCTACAATGGGGGGGGGGGTGGAATTACAAGGAAAACATATAAACAGGTGAAGCCAGAGACAGTTTAACCAAGAATAATACAGAATTAGAAGAAAAGAGCTTCAGGATGGAGAACTGGAAAATACAAACATTAAAGTAAGGATTTAGTTACATAAGAAAAGTCTCAGCCGGGCGCAGTGGCTCACGCCTGTAATCCTAGCACTCTGGGAGGCCGAGGCAGGCGGATTGCTCAAGGTCAGGAGTTCGAAACTAGCCTGAGCAAGAGCAAGACCCCATCTCTACTATAAATAGAAAGAAATTAATTGGCCAACTAAAATATATAGAAAAAATTAGCCGGGCATGGTGGCACATGCCTGTAGTCCCAGCTACTCGGGAGGCTGAGGCAGCAGGATTGCTTGAGCCCAGGAGTCTGAGGTTGCTGTGAGCTAGGCTGACCCCATGGCACTCACTCTAGCCTGGGCAACAAAGCGAGACTCTATCTCAAAAAATAAAAAGAAAAAGAAAAAAAAGAAAAAAAAAGTCTCCAAAAGTCACCGAAAGCCCTGACTTCAACATTAAATAATTCATACATGTGTGAACTAAAATAAAATCTTAAGGTCCCGCCCCCAGCTAACCAAACATGTAATACAGGGAACAGCCTTAAAAAGGGTAAAATGTTTTATAAGTTGTATCTTTACCCTCCCTCCTCTTTTTGGGAATTAAAACCTGCATCCCTGCCCAAGGCCAGTAATCAAAAGGTTAGGGGAGTGTTCTTTTGTTTCTTCATACCACAGGAGATGGCTCAACGGAATTGTCCGACAGATGTCATGAGATTTTCGTCGCCAGAGATGGAGTCAATTGTGACCATTAACTACACTTAAACCACAACATCCCAAGATGAAAATTCCCTTTTTAAAAGCTCTTTCTGCTTATGGATAGGATAATGGTACTTTAAGATACAAGTCTGTCATTGTCCTCACTTGCCAGCAAATTAATAAACTTCCCTTTCCTTCTCCTCAAACTGCTTGTCCTCGTTCTTCTGATGCAGCCTCAGGGACAAGTGCAGAACTTTCGTTAACAACAGACCCCCTTCTTGGCCAAGGTGATATCTGAAAACTCAGCTAATGGCCAAGAGAAGGGAAGTCAGACATGCCTCATCATGCCCCCATCGCTTCTTGTAGATATCCTTTGTAACTCATTAATAGGCCTCAGACTATGCAAGACAAACCTACAGGTCCTCAATTTACATAACAAATCATTTGAATCTGGATATATGGCTTTTCTCTACTTAACAGACTTCTTTCTCTTAACTTAAACTTCCCGAGCCTTTAGACAAAGTTTCATTTCTTTAACCAATTACAAATCAAAGAGTCTTTAAACTCACCTATAACCTATAAGCTCCTGCTGTGAAATGTTCCACCTTTTTAGGCCAAACCAATGTATGCCTTCCATGTATTGATCTATGATTTTGCCTGTAATTCCTGTCTCCTTGAAATATATAAAACCAAACTATAACCCAACCACAGCAAGTCCACTTCCTCAAGGCTTCTTGGACATTGGCTCTGGGTCACAGTCCTCAAATTTGGCTCAGAATAAACCTGTTTAAATCATTCCACAGAGTCTGGCTTCTTTTCTGTTGACACCTGTAACAAAAAACACTTGTGTCCCCTAAATCTATTGACATTTTTTAAAAGGCGGAAAAATTTAATAAATAAAAAATAAAATAAAAGCCACTACCTAGGGGAGGAGGGAGATTACAAAAGTGGGTAGCTGCTTAAATGGAATAGCAGTGAGGTTATTAAAGTTAAGTATATCAAATACAGTGAACATAGGAAGTTAAAAGAGCCATTTCATTATCTATTAAAGTCCTGGAAGATGATAGCAAAGGATGAAGCAGTCTTATGATAATAAGCCAGGTATTAAAATTTTTGACATTTTAGGACAGAAAGTCCATAGATAAAAAAAAATAATAAATAAATAAAGTCTTTGATAAACTTAATAAAGTAACCAGGAGGTTAAAAAATAAGATCAGTGACAAAGTCTGAAGGACAGTGTGATCAAACAATATGTATCCCAAACCAAGATGGATTTTCAGATTCATGGAGTACAATAGTAGCAACATAAGCAAAACAGTAGTAATATTATAATAGTAGGAATGCTGACTTCTTCAGGCATGGGAGGATATGTCACTCATTACAGTGGGGATACAAGGGAATCTGTGTCTTCAAGGTAGAATTAGCATTCAGATAAGGGTATATATAACACGTTTTTTACTTTAACATAAAACAACACGTAAAATATTTACGTTAAAAAAGAATGCGGTCATACCTAGCAAGATGGCGGACGAGAAACACCACCAGACAGAGTATCTCTAAAGAAAAGACAGATTCTAGCAGAAATTAGAAGAAAGAAGCAAGAAGACAAGCATACATCAGATGAGGGTTGGAAGGAGGGGTACCTGAGACTACGGGAGACTCCACGGGAGGAGGTTGTGGAGGAGAACTGGAAGCAGAGACCTCCGGAACAGCCCGGAGGCCAGCGGCAAGGGTAGGTAGAGTGATTAACTCTCCCCTCCCTTGCATCTCGGATTGCTGGTGGGCGCCCCAGCGGGTAGAAAGACCTGCGGACACCAGCCTAGAGACAGCCACCGCCAGTGAGCGGTAAAGCTGTAGTGGACGTGGCACCAGGCTCCCAACTCCCACAGGGCACCTCCCTGTGCACAGACCCGAGCCTCGCCACAGGCACCATATTGCCTCATTCTCCCCTCCCCCGACCCTATCTGCAGCTGCCGAGAGAAACAGTATAGCCACCAGCCAGAGGCACCTCCAGGGAGCGGGACCTTCTCTTTTGGGGCCCTAGAGCTGACTGAGGGGAACTCAGACAGTGAGCTCCCTACACGCCAGCCCTCCCAAGAGCTGCTGGCACGGTGATCCCAGGAGAACGGGGCAGACCCTGAGGCTGAAAGACATAGACCCAGGTTGGGCTCCCGTGGGTGAATTGAGATTGGCATTCCTCTCCCTGGTGGAGATACAGTTTGAACTCTGGGACCCAGAGGTCAGACCTGCAGACCAGATCCCGTGCACCCAGGTCTCGCATTGTCCGGGGCACAGAAGGCACATATGCGAACAGCCTACTGAGGTGTGTGTGCCTTCGGGGGCAGATCAGTGTCCTAGAGGGGAACCCTTCTCCCAAAGGGAGGCTGTGCGCCCAGCCCAGGTGGCGTTCCTGCGCAGGGAACCTCCCCGCCAGCATCACAGGCAGGGGAGGCCCGGTGGCGTGAGGTCTGGCCTGCTGGCAGAGGCCCAGGAGTAGCTGCGGAGTTGGGGAGGGTGGAAAGAAGCCAGGCCTACTCCAGACTGTGGGTCTCAGACAGCCCCATCCCCGCACACAGACTCTCTGATTGAGTGGGGCCATTCCAGCCCCTCCTTGGCAGCTCTTCTTGGAAGCAGAGAACAGAACTTTGACCCCTGTGAAGGGCATTGGTGGTGCCTGAGGGCAGGCTTACCCAACCCACCTCCGCCCAGACTCACTCCCAGACCAGCCTTCACTGAGGGGGAGAAAAGGACACACCTGGAAGTCCCAGGGCCCCACCGACCACCTGAGGCACTAGAGTGCCTCTCTAGAGGAAAAAGAGCAGGTCACAGGTCACAAAAACAACAGCATAGCCTGTTCCTCCAAGCAAGCGCCACCTACTGACAAGGAGGACACCCTGCACACCCTCTTTACGGCACCTACTGACTCATTATACAGGGAGTAGTCAAATCTCACCCACAGACACCACCTACCGGCTCAGGAACTAAACAAGGCATGTGAATATCCAAACAAAAACCTAAAGGAAAGAAGCAACAACTGATCGACATGGGAAGAAATCAGCGAAGGAACTCCAGAAATATGAAGAACCAAATGGAAACCACACCCCCAAAGAGGAGCACCAGCCCCTTAGAAACGGACACCAACCAAAATCAGGCAACCAAAATGACAGAAGAGGAAATTCTAATGTGGATCATAAGAAAACTCAACGACTTGCCAGAATAACTTGATAACCAACACAAAGAAACCACAAAAAGCCTCCAGGACCTGGAACAAAAATTCACTAAAGAAATCAATACAATGAAGAAAAGTTTAACCGAACTCCTGGAAATGAAGAATCCAGGGAACTACAAAATACAGTGGAAAGTCTTAAGAACAGGGTAGACCAAACAGAAGAAAGAATCTCAGAGATTGAAGATAACACCTTCCAATTAAATAAATCAGTCACAGAGATAGAGCAGAGAAACAAGAGAAAAGAGCAAAGCCTACAAGAGATGTGCGATTATGTGAAGAAACCTAATGTGAGGGTCATAGGGTTACCAGAAGGGGAAGAAGACAACACTCAAGGGTTGGACAAGCTATTTGAAGATATAATAGAGGAAAATTTCTCAGGCCTTGCTAAAAATCTCAATATACAAGTTCAAGAAGCTCAGAGGACCCCTGGGAGATTCAATGCAAATAGGAAGACGTCACAACATGCAGTCGTCAGACTGACCAAAATATCAACTAAAGAGGCCCTTCTAAGAGCTGTAAGATGAAAGAAGCAAGTAACATACAAGGGAAAGCCAATTCAAATAACACCAGACTTCTCTACTGAGACTTTACAAGCAAGGAGAGACTAGGGCCCCATTCTCACTCTTCTGAAACAGAACAATGCCCAGCCTAGAATCTTATTCACTAAAAAACTAAGTTTTGTATATGAAGGAGAAATCAAGACATTTCTCAGATAAGCAAAGACTGAGGGAATTCACCAAGACAAGACCAGCCCTTCAAGAAGTACTCAAAACAGTGTTACCCACGGATCAGCACAATAAACACTCATGAATGTAAATCTACTCAAAGCTAAAGATTAAAGCCCAGACACTACAATGGCTCAAGAGAGAAAACAAAGCAACAAAGTTCAACCCAACATAATGAACAGAAATCTGTCCCACCTATCAGTTATCTCAATAAATGTGAATGGCTTGAACTCCCCACTCAAGAGACATAGGCTGGCCGAATGGATAAAAAAACATAAGCCAAGTATCTGCTGCCTTCAGGAAACACATCTAACCTGCAAGGATGCAATTAGATTAAAGGTAAAGGGGTGGAGAATGATATTTCAAGCAAATGGAAGCCAAAAGAAAGCTGGCGTGGCGGTGCTGATTACAGATAACTTAGTTTTTAAATCAACAAAAGTAATAAAAGACAAAGAAGGTCACTATATAATGGTGAAGGGTACGGTTCAACAAGAAGACGTAACAATTCTAAATATATATGCACCCAACCTTGGTGCACCCAGATTCATAAATCAAACTCTACTTGATCTAAACAAATGGATAAACAACAATACCATAATAGTTGGAGACTTTAACACCCCACTGATAGCACAGGACAGATCCTCCAAACAGAAAATCAACAAAGAAATAATGGACTTAAACAGAAGAGAGAGGAACACTCCTACACTGCTGGTGGGACTGCAAACTAGTTCAACCTCTGTGGAAAGCAATATGGAGATACCGTAAAGCGATACAAGTAGATCTACCATTTGATCCAGCAATTCCACTACTGGGCATCTATCCAAAAGATCAAAAGTCACTTTATGAAAAAGACACCTGCACTCAAATGTTTATAGCAACACAATTTACAATTGCAAAGCCATGGAAACAACCCAAGTGCCCATCAATTCATGAGTGGATTAATAAAATGTGGTATACGTATACCATGGAGTACTACTCAGCTTTAAGAAATAACAGTGATATAGCACCTCTTGTATACTCCTGGATAAAGCTGGAACCCATTCTACTAAGTGAAGTATCTCAAGAATGGAAAAACCAGCACCACATGTACTCACCAGCAAATTGGTATTAACGGATCAACACCTAAGTGGACATATAGGAGTAACATTTATCGGGTGTCGGGAGGGTGGGAGAGGGGTGGAGGGGATGGGTGTATACAACCACAATGAGTAAGATGTGCAACGTTTAGGGGATGGACCTGCTTGAAGCTCTTACTTGAGGAGGGTGGGGAGCATGGGCAATATAAGTAACCTTAACGCTTATACCCCCATAATACGTTAAAATTAAAAAAAAAAATTAAAAATAAATAAATAAACTAGATTTAAAAAAATGCTTCACTAGCCACCTAGGCATCCCTCAATCCATTCAAGTTGACGCCCAAAATTAACCATCACAGAGCTCACACTGTTGGTCCCGTGTATAGCCTCTGTCCCTACCACCAGTTACTCCATTCACTGTACCCATTGTTCAGAGCTGGGGTGGCTGAGTCCGTCTGTCCACTTGTTTATTCAGTGCCTCCTTGTGTGGATGCTCTCTGGTGGGCATTAACATGTCTTACAAAGATCTTTTTTTGTTGTTGTTGTTGTTGCCCAGGCTAGAGTGCCGTGCCGTCAGCCTAGCTCACAGCAACCTCAAACTCCTGGACTCAAGCAATCCTCCTGTCTCAGCCTCCTAAGTAGCTGGGACTACAGGCATGCGCCACCATGCCTGGCTAATTTTTTCTACATTTTTTAGTTGTTTGGCTAATGTCTTTCTATTTATAGTAGAGATGGGGTCTTGTTCTTGTTCAGGCTGGTTTTGAACCCCTGAGCTCAAAGGATCCGCCCACCTCGGCTTCCCAGAGTGCTAGGATTACAGGCATGAGCCACCATGCCCAGTCAACATGTCTTACAAAGATCTTTACACTTTAAGACAAGTCACCTGCCAGGCACGGTGACTCACGCCTGTAATCCTAGTACTATGGGAAGCCGAGCTGGGAGGATTGCTTGAGCTCAGGAGTTTGAGACCAGCCTGAGCAACAGTGAGACCCCGTCTCTACTAAAAAATAGAAAGAAATTAATTGGTCAACTAATATATATAGAAAAAATTAGCCGGGCATGGTGGCACATGCCTGTAGTCCCAGCTACTCAGGAGGTTGAAGCAGGAGAATCGCTTGAACCCAGGAGTTTGAGGTTGCTGTGAGCTAGGCTGACGCCACGGCACTCTAGCCCAGTGACAGACCAAGACTCTGTCTCAAACAAAACAAAACAAAACAAAACCACTCCTTTAGGAGATGTCCATCCACATCTCATCCTCAGATCTTTTTGTGCCTGATCTTCCACTCTCTCTCTCTTTTTTTTTTTTTATCTTCCACTCTCTTTTTAAGCCCCTGATGAACCAACCAGGGCATTTGCCACTGCCCATGTGATTGTATATATTCTCTCCTAAGGAGACTTCTCTTTCCACGCAAAGCAGATTACCAAGTGTACTGCCCTAATCTTTGTCCATTGGGAGGATTTTCTCTCACCACAGTCTTCCAGAGCTATTCCTAGGTGAGGTTGCAATGCAGCAGCATTTTATTTCATTTACTTATTTATTTTTTGAGACAGAGTCTTGCTTTGTTGCCCAGGCTAGAGTGAGTGCCGTGGCGTCAGCCTAGCTCACAGCAACCTCAAACTCCTGGGCTCAAGCAATCCTGCTGCCTCAGCCTCCTGAGTAGCTGGGACTACAGGCATGTGCCACCATGCCCGGCTAATTTTTTCTATATATGTTAGTTGGCCAATTACTTTCTTTCTCTTTATAGTAGAGACCGGGTCTTGCTCTTGCTCAGGCTGGTTTCAAACTCCTGACCTGGAGCAATCCACCTGCCTCGGCCTCCCAAAGTGCTAGGATTACAGGGGTGAGCCACCACGCCCGGCCCAGCAGCATTTTATATTTGGCTTTCACCCATATACTATGCCAATCCATCTGTGAATGAAACTCGGGCATTTTCTTTCTCCACCAGCTGGTCATAAGGGATCCCTGGTAGGGCTATACTTGTGAGCTGAGGGAGGGATGTCAGTGCAACACTGGTTAATGACATGAAAGTCTAGACCACTGCTTTGAAGCTTGCTTATGCCCTCTGACCCTGCTTTTGCCTGATACCAGTGTCGCTTCCATCTTACAATGTATTCTTGCTGGGCCCACCCTTCATAATGACGTGGAGTATCTGACAAAGCCCATCTTATGATGGCCACTTGGTCATTTGATGTTCTGTAGTCAGATGCTCTGCCTCTTCTGGAGCCCAGTAGCTATTCAAGAGCTACTTTTTTTTTTTGACAGAGTCTCACTTTATTGCCCAGGCTCGAGTGAGTGCCGTGGCATCAGCCTAGCTCACAGCAACCTCAAACGCCTGGGCTCAAGCAATCCTGCTGCCTCAGCCTCCCAAGCAACTGGGACTACAAGCATGCGCCACCATACCCGGCTAATTTTTTTTTCTATATATATTAGCTGGCCAATTAATTTCTTTCTGTTTATAGTAGAGATGGGGTCTCGCTCTTGCTCAGGCTGGTCTCGAACTCCTGAGCTCAAAGGATCCGCCCACCTCTGCCTCCCAGAGAGCTAGGATTACAGGCGTGAGCCACCGCGCCCGGCCCAAGAGCTACTTTTCAAATATTGTACATTTCTCTGCTGCAGATGGCATAGATTTGCTCCAGAGTCTTACGGGTATACATTATGATTCTCCTATTAGAGCGGCCAAACTACAAATAGCATCTTTTTCAACCACAGATATTCTATTCTCAGGCTCTTCTGGGTTACATGGCTGCCAATGCGTTTTTCTGCTTTTGGCCCCAGGCAAAATTGACATCTTTCATTGTCAGCTGGGAGATTGGTCAGAGATGTATTCCCAACTTTGAAATATATCGCTCCAGAATCCTAAGAAGGTTGGTATTGTACTTCTTTCTCAGTGGTGGGAGGTGTGAGATGAAATAATCTGTCCTTTACTATTGAGAATATATTCCAGCCTGTCCTAGACCACTGGACCTCTAAAAACTTTACCAATTTAGAAGTTTCCTGGGCTGGGTGCGGTGGCTCATGCCTGTAATCCTAGCACCCTGGAAGGCCGAGGTGGGCGGATTGCTTGAGGTCAGGAGTTCGAAACCAGCCTGAGTGAGACCCCGTCTCTACCAAAAATAGAAAGAAATTAATCAACCAACTAAAAATATATATACAAAAAATTAGCCAGGCATGGTAGCAGATGCCTGTAGTCCCAGCTACTTGGGAGGCTGAGGCAGTAGGATCGCTTGAGCCCAGGAGATTGAGGTTGCTGTGAGCTAGGCTGATGCCAGGGCACTCACTCTAGCCTGAGCAACAAAGTGAGACTCTGTCTCAAAAAAACAAACAAACAAAAAAAGAAGTTTCCTGAATCTTTGTAGGCTTTTATTTCCCACTCTCTGAATACATGTATCTTCCCAAGGCCTCCAATGTACTTGCCACTTCTTGCTCTTCTGGTCTGATTAGCATGATGTCATATATACAGTGGACCAATATGATATTCTTCAAAATGTCCAGATAGTCCAGTTCCCTTTAGACTATGTTATGACAGAGGGCCAGAGAGTTAACATAGTCCTGGGACAAGTCCATAAAGGTACATTGTTGTCCTTCCTATATGTTTGCAAACTGCTTCTGATCCTCCTTTCTGATCCGATTGGGATAGAAAATAACATCCACCAAATTAATGGCTACACCCCGCCAGCCAGAGGATATATTAAACTGTTTTAAAAAGTTACCATATGGGACACAGCAACTGTAATTGAGGTTACTATTTGGTTAAGTTTATGTTAGACCACCGCCATCTGCCATGATCTAACAAGTGTTTACAGGGACTGAGACAGTGGTATGATAGGGGCCACCTCCCCTGAATTCTTTAATTCTTTGAGAGTGGCTACAGAGGCCTTTTCCACTTTTGGCTCCACTCAAATTCTCTTCCATTTTCCCTAGGATATGGTATCAGTTTTATTTATTATCTTGGTGTGGGGCAGTTTCAGACTTCCAGTTGGCCTTCATCACTTACTCCACGAGTCAAGAAACCCGTGTGGGTGTTCTGCAATTTCAAAGGTTCCATTTCAATTATGTGTTGGGGCATGGAGGAAATGACAATTGGGTAGATCCATGGTCCCAGGGAACATATCATGAACCATACCTGAGCTAAGGCTCCATTTATTACCTAAACCCCATATCCCCCTTCTCTAACAAGAGGCCATGGTATAACTTTGCATTGTCAACTATAAATGTTAATTTAGATCCTTTGTTCAGAAATCCTCAAAAGGTCTGAATATTTCCTTTTCTTCAATAATGGTCACCAACATAAATGATCAGTTCTGGCATTTTTACTTTTCTTAGTGTGGGCCATCATTTTTCCCAAGCTTCCTACAACCACCCTAGGAGTGTATTCATCCCATATCCCAGGGATCTTGCCAGAATGTTAAATCCTATGGCACAAGAGAGCACTCCCATATCAATGAATCCTTCTATATCTAACTTTGTGTTCCACTTCCCTTGATCCAGCATTCTCAGTATCCAGTTCCATGTATAATTCTACCAAATTCTGCAGGTACATATTAGCCAGGTCCTGAAGTTCCTTCACCATATATTCCCTCTTTTCTCTTGGTAGGCCAGAACCTTCTATTTGAGTCTCTGCTAGAATTTGATCCTTATTATTTGTGTCATTGCCAAAGAGAGAAGGTAGAGATAGATTCTGGAGGGAATGAGTATGTCTTGTAAAGCACCTTCCTCGTTTGAAGCCTTTGTATGACCTTTTTGCAAGTGAATAGTGAGCCAATTCAAAGGGCTCAGAGGAATCTGGGGACTCAAGATTCTCAGTTGCATTTACCTAGATGTTCCTATCCCAAGTCTCAGGATCCTACCCTTTTCCTTTGGGACCCTACCTGTGGCAGGAGAGATCTACTGGGGGCTGAGAATATAACCGTCTCTAAAGTTCTGCTACTCATACAATTAAAACTGGAGCTGGTCCTCTGCTCTGATGCCCACTGGATGCAAGAGATTGGGGTTGCCTTAAATGCTGTTAAGGAGGCCTGATGGCTTTCATAGTCTGCCTTGACTTGGTGATTAATTCTATGGAATTTATAGTTACCATTTCCTTCACACCTCTCCAGTGCACACCTCTTGGAGATACTGCACTGATGTGTATCCTTTCCACCAGTAACCCCTTTCCAATTTACTGCTGCTGACAATTTAAACAATTGTGTCACTACAGCATGCTAGAGATTATCCATACTCCACCTACCACCATGATATAGTCCTTATTGTCAGCCACCAGTGAATAATCTATTATACAAATCCCATGTTAGAGTATGCTAATCAGGACCACTCTTGATACCAACCATCTTAAATTGGGTTCCCTGGAAAAAGACTAAGATGAAGAGATACATGAACAAGGTTTATTTGACAGTGCTAGCACTCTTGGGAAATACACACGTAAGGAAGGGAGGAAAGCAGGATTAAGTATAAGGAGAAACCGACACACATTGAAGGTAGAAGAGAGGCCTAAACTGGTCTTATAGAGAACTCTGGAGCTGGAACAGTCCTTCAGAGTTGTCCCAAATTGAGGCAAAGAGGCCAGACCTTTGTATCCCTGTACTATCACTGGGTGTGGGCCTGATAGGACGGTATATAACCCTGGGTGAGGCAGCTTCCTGCCTCAAAGGGCGTTGCCCAATAAGGGAGGCAGCTGTGTGGTGTCAGCAGCTGATATTTCCCGCAGCTGGGGAAGAGGTACATTGGCTCCCAAGAGGGGATGTGGAGGGAGCACTATTGTATCCATTAAACCCAGTAAAGAAGTATTATTGTACACAGATGTGCCAGGACTGTGCTAGAGCTCATGGGATTATGTAAATCATGGTCCCAGCCTTCAAGAACCTCATAAACAGTATATGATTTTTTTTTTTTTTTTTGAGACAGAGTCTTGCTTTGTTGCCCGGGCTACAGTGAGTGCTGTGGCGTCAGCCTAGCTCACAGCAACCTCAAACTCCTGGGCTCAAGCAATTCTGCTGCCTCAGCCTCCTGAGTAGCTGGGACTACAGGCATGCGCCACCATGCCTGGCTAACTTTTTCTATATATATGTTAATTGGCCAATTAATTTCTTTCTATTTATAGTAGAGACGGGGTCTCACTCTTGCTCAGGCTGGTTTCAAACTCCTGACCTGGAGCAATCCGCCCGCCTGGGCCTCCCAGAGTGCTAGGATTACAGGCGTGAGCCACCGTGCCCAGCCAGTATATGATGTTTTAAAAATTTGTATTTTGCCTGTTTTAGAACATAAGCTCCTCCTAGAACATAAGCTCTAGGAGGGCAGAGACTGTTTTTTTCACTACTTTCTCCAGTGTCTTGAGGTAAATACATTGTTGAATGAATCTAATTGGAGGCTTGAGCTACGAAGAAGTAGGATGCGGCTATGTGTTATGCACAATAATAGTGGTGGGTATCCAGAGAAGAGCAGGTGGGGCTCAGCGTGGGTGTGAGGGCCTTATCTCATGCCCTGGCAGGAGACACACAGATAGAGCCTTCTCTAAGCAACATGAGCCTCGGCATGAAGGAAGTCCAAGCGTTCAGCGTGGGGTTTCATTCCCACTGCCCAATCTCTCTGGATGCCTATTGAATTCTCCGAGCATCCAAATGGTTTGGGGAAGGTTTCACGTTCCAGATAAGAGGCATTGCTGATTTGAATTCACTCAGTCATGAACTAACTATGTGATCTTGGGGAATTCTAAGGCTCAGTATCCTCATCTGCAGAAAGGAAGCAGTAGTACTACTTTATAGAGTTGTTTTCAGGACCGAGAGAACTAATGTAATAAATATATGAAGCAGGGGACTCCCCTCAGTCTGTCAGCATAGGGGAGGTTAGTTCTGTGGGAGTGGGGATGGAGGACAGAAGAGACAGAGCTTGGACAAACTCCAGGCTCTGATTGTGTACATTGATACAAACATTCTTCTGTAATCTGTATCTTTCCTAGCCTACACATATGCAGACACTAGCTGCTGTTCAAGAGCTGAGCTAATTGGTTTTAAAGTCTCTTTCTTATCTTTTTCCCCTAGTAGCTGTGTAGTAGCAGTGTTCCTATGCAGACGGACGGAGCAGTGACCAGCGAAAGGGAGTTGCCACTATGGCCCTGGAGCAGCCCCTGGCCGCAATCAGGGGCCAACTCCGGATCCGCAGCCTCCTGGCCCGACAGTGCCTGGCAGAGTTTCTGAGTGTGTTTGTGCTCATGGTAGGCAGGGCAGTTGGGGGAAGGAAAGAAGGGAGGTGGGCAACAGTTTCTGGCTCCTTCTGGTGTCCTTATCTCTTTCTCCTGCTGTCCCGCTTCCTCTCAACTCTCAATCACTTCTCTTTTTCCTCCTCTTTTCTCTCCTAATCTCTCTCCTTTCCTCTCCTACTTCATCTTTTTTATTCCTTTCCCTTTCCTTTCTTTTTCCTCCTCTTTTCTCTCTTAATCTCTCTCCTAGTTCATCTTTTTTATTCCTGTCCCTTTCCTTCTTTCCCTTTCTTCTTCCTCTACTTCTCCCATTCCTTTTCCCTTCCTTCTCTCTGCCTCTGTCCTTTCCTTGTAGTTCCTCAGGTCTGTCCATCTCTCTCAGCCACATCTCTAGCCTTCCCAATCTCCCTCCCCTGGTGGTTCCTGGGGCTCCCTGTTCCTCATTTCTCCTCTTCCCAGCAGCTTCTCACTCAAGGGGCTGTGGCCCAGGCTGTCACCAGTGGAGAAACCAAAGGCAACTTCTTCACCATGTTTCTGGCTGGCTCTCTGGCTGTTACAGTAGCCATATATGTGGGTGGTAATGTCTCAGGTGAGGAGGGCAGGGTGTGCATATGAATGTGGATGGCTATGGATGGTGAAAAGGCAGGCCCTTTGGTGACTCATGGACATTATCTCCTTGAACTTGGCCAGTGCCCTGGACTGAGATAAGCCTTTGGCTCTATCCAGCCTCTCCCCTTTCTGTATCTCTCCATTTCTCTTCCTCGTGCTAATCCCAGGAAGAGGGCATGGAGGGTAGATGCTCTCTTCTTGTGCCCCACCTGAAGGCCTCTGGGGCTCATCTCTGCTCAGAACCTCGTCCTCTTGTCCCTCTGATACACAACGTGTCCCTCAGATACACGTGTGTCAATGTGCCTGGCTAGAGTGAGCAGATAGACCCAGGTTTACATCTTGGGTTCACTGTGTGATCCTGATAAGTCACTTAACGTCCCTGAGCCTCAGTTTCCTAAGCTATGTGATGGGAATATTATCTGTCTTAAGGATTGTGCAATGACATAGTAGTATTGCTTGGCGACAGTGCCTGGCAGCAACAATTAATGGATGCTGGTTTTCTTTACTTGATCCTTGAAGGGGCCCATCTGAATCCAGCCTTCTCCCTGGCCATGTGCCTCGTGGGACGCCTCCCCTGGGCAAAGCTCCCCATTTACTCCTTCGTGCAGCTGCTGTCTTCTTTCTGTGCCTCGGGAGCCACCTATATTCTGTACTATGGTAAGAGAAGGAACAGGGTTAGGGGCACCTGTGTGTGGATAGAGGTGCCTCAGAACAGTTTTGGATGAACAAAGATGGAAACCCTGGGTGTCCCCCTCCTCCACAGATGCCCTACAGAATTATACAGGTGGGAACCTGACAGTGACTGGCCCCAAGGAGACAGCCTCCATCTTTGCCACCTATCCTGCCCCCTATCTGTCCCTGAACAATGGCTTCCTGGATCAGGTGCGTGTGAGGGTGAAACCTGGGAGACCCAACCTTTGCCCTATCCCTTGGGACCCCAGCCTCTTGCTCAGTCTGGGGGCGGGTGTTGGCTCTATACTGGCACCCTCCTCCCCAGTCCAGCTGCCTGTGTTGAACAAAGCCAGATGCCATGGGGATGATGGTGAGGAGTGTTTTGATGAGAAAAGGCAGATTGCTGGGCGCGATGGCTCATGCCTGTATAACACTCTGGGAGGCCGAGGCAGGAGGATCGCTCAAAGTCAGGAGTTTTAAACCAGCCTGAGCAAGAGCAAGACCCCTTCTCTACTAAAAACATAGAAAGAAATTAGTTGGTCAACTAAAAATATATAGAGAAAATTAGCCAGGCATGATGACGCATGCCTGTTGTTCCAGCTACTTGGGAGGCTGAGGCAGAAGGATCACTTGAGCCCAGGAGTTCGAGGTTGCTGTGAGCTAGGCTGATGCCACGGCACTCTAGCCCAGGCAAAAGAGTGAGACTCTGTCTCAAAAAAAAAAAAAAAAAAAAGAAAGGGCAGATGGAGCACCTGGCACCTGATGGAGATCCCTTTGTCTCTGTTGACTCCAAGGTTCTGGGCACTGGGATCCTGATTGTGGGGCTCTTGGCCATCCTGGACAGACGGAACAAGGGAGTCCCTGCAGGTCTGGAGCCTGTGGTGGTGGGGCTGCTGATCCTGGTCATCGGGCTATCCATGGGTGCCAACTGCGGGTTCCCAATCAACCCTGCCCGGGACCTGGGCCCACGGCTCTTCACCTACGTGGCTGGCTGGGGCCCTGAAGTATTCAGGTGGGAGATGGCCTCCCTGGTGCTGTCCTTTACTCTGCTAAGGTCTCTGTCCCTGAGTCCCCAACATTCTTCTCTTAAATAGTTCTCTTGGCCTCTTAGGACAGTTTCCCTTCTCCAAGCCACATGTTCTCTCCTTTCTCCCTTGCCTCCCTCCCCCCTTTTCACTGAAACAGTAAAATTTAGAGGTTATATTTTTAGGCACATCATACTACCTCTTTGAGCTCTAGTGACCTCATCAGCAAAATGAGTATATTCAGGTAATTCCCTAAGGCAAAAGGCTGGACCAAGGTCTCCTGGCATTCCCTTCTCTCTAATTGCTACACTTTGGTGTCAAGACGATACTCTTCCTGGTGACCATCACCCCAGGAACTACTTTAGCGATCTCTTCTGTTACTGTCCCCAGTCCTTAGAGAGGGGGAAGCTAAGGGAGTCACCCCTGACACCTCTCTTTTTTTTGTCCTTCTCTTGCAGTGCTGGTAATGGTTGGTGGTGGGTGCCTGTGGTGGCCCCTCTGGTGGGGGCCATCCTTGGCACAGCCACATACCAGCTGCTGGTGGCTCTGCACCACCCTGAGGACTCGGAGCCAGCTCAGAATCTCGAGTCTGCCCAACACAAAGCCTCAGAGTTGGAGACTCCTGCCTCAGCTTAGATGCTGGAGTGTAAACTATGATAGCCACAGCCCTCTCTGGACTCGCGGATTCTGGACAGAGCCACGCAACCCGCCTGGTAGCAAGACAGACATTCTTTCTCTTTACTGATATGCCAGACCCTGGGAAGCTTCTCTGTTTACCCATCTAGGCATCCCTTCCTCCTAAACTAGGAAGGATCGTGGACAGAGAGAACTGGAGGAGGATCAGGCCCAGGGACTCAGGCTCATCATCCCTTCCTCCTCCAAGCAGGTTTTCTGACCCTCAGGCCCTCTAAGAACGTAGTTGCTCAAAGTGGCCGCCAGAGGGTGCGCAGCAGGATGCCTAGTAGGGGAGGCTGTGGGAATCTGCGGGATGGAGGGACCCACCATCCAGAGTGGCTGCGGGGAGCCTGACGCTGAGGACTTCCCTGCAACGCGTGGTCCCAACTGCCGACCTCCAGCTCTCCCCGCCAGCGCCACCCGCCTTTACCCTCGCAGGGGCGCCTCCCTAGACGCCGCCGCCCCGGACGGTGGTTAGGGGTGGGGAGCTGCCTCCACCCGGGGGCGTGGTGGGGGCGGAGAGCGGGAGCGCGGCGGCGCCCGGCCCTTCCCGCATCTGGAGACTGGGAGAGCAAGGCGGAGAAACTGAGGCATAACCCGTACCTAGACTTTCCGGGGCGGTGTCATTCAAGGAGAGGCTGAGACACAGTGAGATAAGCCAGGCCTGGAGGGCAGGTGAAGGAACAGAGGGCGGACGGCCCTGAGGAGCGTGAGTCGGGGGCTAAGAGGAAACTGACGCCGAGGAAAATTCTCCTTGTTCACCACTCTTCCAGCTCTCGCGCCCCTCCCTGCAGAAGATGCTTTATTTTGCAGAGAAGGCAGCGTTCTTCTGTTCCATTTCTTCCAAATTAAAAAAGAGAACCACCTCAGAGCTATTCGCCTCCTGAATTTTCCTGGTTTTTTTTGTATAGATGCGGAATGGACGTGTGTGTGTTGGAGGGGCCGGCCTGGCAAAGCTAAGCCTGGGAAGGGTCAAGACCCTCCCCCTGCCCCGCACAAAGATGGCGGCGCCCTCCTTCTCTCTCCCTCACCCCTCCCCAAAACCCCCTCCCGCCCCCCGCCCTCTACCGCCACCTCCGTCACTTCCGCCCCGCCGTGGCCGAAACTGACACAAAGTAGCGGGCCGAGGCCCCGGGGGGAGCGGGGCTGCAGCTGGGGGGCGGGAGCCCGCGGGTAGCCGAGCGAGCGCCCCCGCCCCAGCCCCCGGCATGGGCAGGACAGGGCCGCCGGGGCGGGCGCCGAGCGCTGAGCGCTGAGGTGAGCGCGGGCCGGGAGGGCAGAGGGAGATGCGGCTTGGGGCAGGAGGGGCCCGGGAGTGGGGTGTGGACGCGGGCGGGCGGGGGAGCGGAGCCGCGAGCCGCGCCGAGGCGGGGCAGGGGAAGTGGACGATTGGCGAGAAGCGGGTGTCGGGGTGCCTGAGGATGGGGGAGACCGGGAGGCTGTCCGCAGGATGGGAGGATGGGGTGCTGACGGGGCGCGTGGAAAGCAGGATAGGGGCGGGCAGTGCCAAGGAGAAGCTTATGGAAAATCAGAGAGGGGAGAACCGCCTAGAGAGTCGTGGGGGTGAGAGGAGTAATCGGGGTCCTAGGGTTTAGGTGCCCGGAGAACGGAGTTTGGGGCTGGGAGGCTTTGTCTCGGGAAGGTGGAGGTCTCTGTGCCTTAGGAAAACCAAGGGTGCCAGGAGGAGAGGTAGCTTTGGGAGCTCAGAGCTGTGGAGTGAGTCCTGAGTTCTGTCCTTGGTGATGGA
This sequence comes from Mirza zaza, assembly GCA_008750895.1. Lineage (NCBI taxonomy): Eukaryota > Metazoa > Chordata > Mammalia > Primates > Cheirogaleidae > Mirza > Mirza zaza. Next base: position 30,328 of record VSMD01073208.1, read on the forward strand.
AGGTGGCTGGAGCTGGTGTTCGTTGCAAGTGAGCTGGGGAGTCTTGGATTCAATTTCCTCCTGTTTTCCTGACCTACTATCCTCCTCTGAAAGAGGGGGTCAGGCCTCGGGGCTCTTGGTTGGAGGGAGTAGGGACCAGACCTATAGAAAGAGCTGTTTTCCTTCATGGAGCATTGCCTCCTTCCCAGGGCTGGCTATTTTTATCCCAAATGTGGCCACAGAGGGGGCTGGGGCAGGGTGACGGGGCAGGGCGACGTGGCTGATGGGCCTGACCTGTTCAGAAAACCCAGGCTATGTGAGACTGGGAAGGAGAAGTGAGAGGGGGTCCCTGTTCCCAGGCCTCCCTTCCCTTTTATGCCACTCGCAGGGGATGAGCCCTGGGCCAAGCTTGCTTTCAGTCTCCCCAGGGTCTTAGAGGTAAAACAACTTTCCTGGTTGGTGTCCAGATTCCTCACTCCTGATGGCATGCAGCTCCTTCATTAACTCTTTCATAGGACTCAAACCCAGTCCTCTGATAGTGTTTCTTGGTTGCCTCCCTCCCCAAGGGTGGTGCTGGCTTTGGAACCTGTGATGCCCACCCTTGCATCCTTTCCTTTAACCTCCCTCCACACCCACCCTCCCATGACTCATACTCTAGACTGGGTGGAGACCCTGGCTGGGGGCCCTGGAGGAGGGCTTGGCATCTGTAAAATGTGGATGAGATTTTTCTTCCTGAGCCAGGCACCCTTGCCTGCCATAGTGGGGAAGGTCAGGGATGGAAAGGACTTCTGGCTTTCAGGATTGCCTGATCTGGGGTCAGGGAGGGAGTCTGAGGTAGTGAAGGGAGAACTGGTGTGGGTGACTGAGCCGTGGCCAGAGTCTGTAATTATAGAGGTTGGGCAGACAGGCAATTAGTATCTCTTGGGGCTGACAGGCTGGTGGGGTGTGCCCAGTAGGCTGGAGGCAGGGGAACCAAGGAGGAGGAAGAGGTGGAAGGCCCTCCACTCAGAGGACGAGGTGACAGGCTGGTAGCTTCCCTTGGGCCAGGCTGGGTAATAGGGATGAAGCTCTGTGACCCTGTCTTGTAGGCCAGTCCTCACACCTATCTAGGAGAAAGTAAAGACATGTGGAAGGAAGCAGAGGCCTGTGTGAATGATGCTACCTGAGCCTACACCCAGTGCCACACTGACCCGACTAGGCTTGGGTTGGGAGAGAGAAACTTGCTAGGGGTGGAAAGACCCCTTTGCTGGCCCAGAAGGGGGCTGGCCTAGACTTAGAGGAAGTGGTTTGGGGACTGTCTGTGCAGGAAGTGAGGGCCATGCCTTTAACGTGAGCTCCCCTGGAGGAGGTGATAATGGAAGCCCCAGTAATGAGGGGGATGGGGGAATTGTAAGCATTTCAAGAAGTGTGGAGCCTGCCCACTCTATTTCCTGATGCCCTGCCAGGTGTTTCCTGACTTATAGTCTCTCCACCCCACCCTTTGGGGGAAATTCTGCTTTCTAGTAAGCACAGGCACCAGTCATTGCCACCAGGAAGGCACATGGGAACATCCATTGTCCCTGGGATGGATGCCTTGAGAGCTGTGTCCCTCTTCAATATCTGGCCTGTTCTCCTTTCTCCCTTTCCCTGCAGGCCTCGGCGCCTGTAAACTCTCAGTCTCCCCATGTTATCCAAGGCGGATGCATGATGGGAGGCGTCCTGCAGTCCCCTCTTCTTTCTCAGGGACCCATGAGGGCAGTAAGAGAAGAGAGTGTTGGTGGAGCTGGTGGGAGAAGGCTGGGGGAGGGGCAGGGTCAGAGCTGGAGAAGAGAACATCCAGACGGCGTCTGATGAGGGGAATGAAGGGTTATCCTCTGCTTCCTGACCTCACTCATCTGTCGCCTTCCTGCAGGGACTCCCATGGGATTGCTGGGACCTTGCTGGGTGAGATGGCACTGTGTGCAAAAAAGCGCCCCCCAGGTAAGATAGGCAAGGAGAGGGGATCCCTGGGACCATCAAGAGTTTGCGTTGTTATGGCTCGGGAAGCAAAAGGAAAAGGGACAACTGGTACGGGTCTGAGGACGGGTAGATTAAAACCCCTACCCTTCTTGGGGGTAGTCTAGGACACTGAATTCTTCCGGTTGATCCCAGAGCTGGGCTCTCTGCTGTGACGAGGCTGAGCACCAGCCCCCACCCGAACACCTGCACTCTTATCTTGGGGCACCTGCAGCTCCTGCTCTCGAGCCTAGGGAGCTGTGTTCTCAACTCCCCTCGTGTTCTCACCTCCTTTCTCCCCTCATTTTTCCATCCACCTGGCTCTCCTCGTTTTCCCGCGGGCGGGGTGGGGGATGAAAGCGGTTGCCCGCGACAACGCTCTGCAGTCCGCTCACCCGCATTGGCCCGGCCCGGGGTGGGTGGGTGGGGGCGGGGCCTGCGCGCTGGCTTTCGCCTACGCGGCGCGCTGGCAGGCGCTGCCCCTGCAGTCGGGGGAGCGGGCGGGGGCGGAGCCCCGGGTGTGCTCACCGCGTCCCGGGCCACTCAGCGCACACTGGCGCCCGCTGGGGGAATTGGGGGTGGTGGTGGCTGCGGCGCAGCAGCTGAGCTCGGGGCGTCCCCGAGCGCAGGCGGCTGAGAGGATGGCCTGGGCTGCGAATGGGGCGCGCGCCCTTTGGCCGGGGCTCCCCTCTGAGCGGCCACAGCTTCTTCACCTCCCTGGGGGTCCGCCCCGTCGGCGCCGCTGAGGCCAAGGACAGACAGTCTGCTCTCCCCCGCTCAAACCGGGATCATGACGGTCCCCAAGGAGATGCCCGAGAAGTGGGCCCGGGCTGGGGCGCCTCCCTCTTGGAGCCGAAAGAAGCCCTCTTGGGGGACAGGTAACGGGAGGCAGCGCCTGCAGCTCTCCTGCGTCAGTTATTTCCCCCTCCAATCCCCACATCCACTTACTCGCAGCCTCCCCCAGCCTCCCCGATCCTTCTTGCAGACCAGAGATGCCGGCTCCGGAGGGCCCAGTCCCTGCCTTCTTCCTTTGCGTGATTGCGTGATTGGTCTTTGGTGATTGCGCAGTGGACTCTCTAGGAAGTCCCAAGGGGGCCTCTCTAGGGAAGTTTCTGGAGTAAAGTGGCTCAGAGGCCGAGGCCCCTATGGCCTGGGGTTTTGTTACTGCAGTGTGCTCTGCAGGGGTCTTGGGGGATGGTGTTGAGGGGTCTGGTATGCAGTCTTTGGACAGATATAAGGCATTATGTTTACTGCCTAAGTAAGTTACCCCCTTTTAGAGCCTGAGGTCACGGTGACCCCCCAGGAGATGGGCTTCATAGGACAGCCCCTTGTTTTGGGACTTGAACTTGGTGCCTGCAGTCCCAGACTGGTGGAGGTTCAGGATAGGTGTAGCTAGGTAGGTGTCACTGAGAGACAAATGAGTGAGCCCTTTAAGGGAAATGTGTGCAGATGGTACAAGAAAGGTTACAGTTAGAGAGCAACTGTTTCAATTACATTTCATTCCTCCTTCCTCCCTCTCTGTCTCAGTCTGCATGACCCATATCCCTGACCCCCCCCCCCCACTTCTACTTGAAGATGAGCTTTGAAATAAGGTGATGTCATTGTGGGCCAGTCAGAACTGCTGCTGGTGACATGTGACAAGCAGAGGCTCCTGTAGGGGGGACTGCACGTGGGGCTGAGATGCTGCGGCAGAGCAGCTCCAGGGCACAGTGACCCTCCTTGCCACCTTTCCTACCCCCTGGATTGGGGGAGAGCGGTACCATGGCTAGATCTGCAGTGGTCCTCAGCAGGAGGGAAGCTTTGTGTCTTCAGTGCTACTCCTTGATTATGACAATGGATGAATTAATAGCAGCAAAAGAGTCTGTGGATCCCCAAGACCATTAATGGCTAAGATTGCTCCAGAGGGGTGAGGGAGAGAAACTGAGTGCTCCCAGTGGAAGACCTTGAAGGTTGGTGGTGAGGAAAAGAGAACACATCCTGTTCTGCGACTGTAATCTGCAGAGCCATGTGGTCTGGCTGGTGGTGAGAGGCAGGCTAGAGGGAAGAATTTAATGACATCTCAGGTGTGGAGCTAACTCCTTAAAACTATATTCTGTGGAAAGAACCAGGGACCCCCCACAAAGTGTTGGTGCAGGCCTCAGTTTGCTCCTCCTGACTTCAACATCATTCTGTTGCAGAAGAAGAAAGGAGGGCGCGGGCTAATGACCGAGAATACAATGAGAAATTCCAGTATGCGGTGAGTTGGAGCACACTGAGTTGGAGAGGGGAAAGGTGCAGGGACATCCAAGGTTAGGAATGAGAGCCAACTAGAAAGAGTGCTGGAGGGAGGGGAAGACAACTTCCTCGGCCATTCTCCATTTGTTGCTGTGCTGAATTTTTCATGCCTTCACCTGCCGGTGACCCCATGAAACTCCCATCTCTTCTCCTTCCACCCTCCTACACCTGGTGTTTGCAGATTTTTAGGGCAAAGGTTTGGGGAAGTGCAAAGATAGAGGAGGCAGCCTCTGTCTGGCTCTGGGCCGGGTTTGGAGGCTGCCTCATTATCTTCTCTCCCACTGCCACAGAGTAACTGCATCAAGACCTCCAAGTATAATATTCTCACCTTCCTGCCTGTCAACCTCTTTGAGCAGTTCCAGGAAGTTGCCAATACCTACTTCCTGTTCCTTCTCATTCTGCAGGTGAGAGACCTGTAGTAGATCCTTTGTAACCCACAAAGCTGAATAAAGCCAAGGAAGGAGAAGGTCTAGGGGAAAGAAGGCATCATGTGGGTAATGCTTCTCTTTTCTCTTTTCAGTTGATCCCACAGATCTCTTCCCTGTCCTGGTTCACCACCATCGTGCCTTTGGTTCTTGTCCTTACCATCACAGCTGTTAAAGATGCCACCGATGACTATGTGAGTTGTTTTCATTCTTCTACTTTTTCCCACTTGCCCTACCCCCACCCCCAACTCACAGACACCTCAACTTAGCATAATTTCTTGGTGACTTTGACATCCCTTATCTGGTCCAGCGAGGTCCATGTTGTCTTTGCTGAGGGTGGGAACGAAGAGGGGGAGAGTTGGTCTGTGAACAGGAGTATAGAAGGTGTTACCTAGCATGCTGAGTTCCACTGATCATGTAATTCCCATGAAGTGGGAGAAGGTGTCTTACCTTTCTCAGTTTTCTTCTTCCCAGTTCCGCCACAAGAGTGATAACCAGGTGAATAACCGTCAGTCTCAGGTGCTGATCAATGGAATGTGAGTGCCTGTTGGAGACAAGGGCTCAGGAGGAAGGGGGTCCTCTGGGAACCTCTCTAGCTACTGACAGCCTCTTCACTGTCTTCTCGTTGCCTCAGCCTCCAGCAAGAGCAGTGGATGAATGTCTGTGTTGGTGATATTATCAAGCTAGAAAATAACCAGTTTGTGGCGGTAAGGGACAGTGCCTCTGTAGGCCTGTAGGGTTCTTTGGCAGAAAGGGATGAGTCTTTCTTGATTTACTGTTTCCTCTTAAACACCCGTGGAAGGAAATTTTCTTGAGTGGGGGGCTTCTGTGTCATGTTAACATGCCTGGGACTGCCCATTCATATGCTTAGAACTAAGCAAACTAAGAATGCTTAGCAGAAGGAGAGATCATCAAAGAGCGCATTGGGGGCAGAGGTTTGGGTATTTGGACTTCTCATTAGGTTTTCTCTCTAGGCGGATCTCCTCCTTCTTTCTAGCAGTGAGCCCCATGGGCTGTGTTACATAGAGACAGCAGAACTCGACGGGTAAGTGGCATGCTCAGTGTCGGCCCTTTCCTCTGTCTCCTTGTGGGTAAAAAGACTGTCTTTGAAAGAGGTTCCCAGGTCTGTGCTCTGTCTAAATTTGGGAAATTTAGGGGGTAAGAAAGGCTTAGGATGTAGCTGTATTACCTACCCGGTATTTGCTGGGCTATGCAGTTATGTCCTGTGGTTAGGTGCCCCCAGGTAGAATCTAGAGGAAGGGGAGGGAGCCAGGACTCAGGGATACTGTCCTTCCAGAGAGACCAACATGAAAGTACGTCAGGCGATTCCTGTCACCTCGGAATTGGGAGACATCAGTAAGCTGGCCAAGTTTGATGGTGAGTAATCTTGGAGAAGCAATCTTCAGGTAAAGGAGATCTTAGGTAGAGGAGTTGGGTTAGGTTTTGGGGTTTAAATTGTATCTTTTCCTTTTGGCTTCTTGTTGCTATGATTTTCTAACTCTGTGGACTTTTGCAGGGGGAAGGAAGGGAGTGTTGGGGATGGCAGGTGCTACTATGTGTTTTTTTATTTTTTTTGAGACAGAGTCTCACTCTGTTGCCCAGGCTAGAGTGCCGTGGCGTCAGCCTAGCTCACAGCAACCTCAAACTCCAGGGCTCAAGCAATCCTGCTGCCTCAGCCTCCCAAGTAGCTGGGACTACAGGCATGCGCCACCATGCCCAGCTAATTTTTTCTATATATCTTTAGTTGGCCAATTAATTTGTTTCTGTTTATAGTAGAGATGGGGTCTCGCTCTTGCTCAGGCTGGTTTCAAACTCCTGACTTCGAGCATTCCGCCTGCCTCGGCCTCCCAGAGTGCTAGGATTACAGGCATGAGCCACCGTACTGTGTGGTTTTGAGTTGATGATTATTTCAAGGGAGATTCGTGGCTGATAGTTCCCCACTTGCTGTGCTTGTCGAGAGTAATTCAGCTTGTTCTTTTTGATTATTAGCTCAGAATAATGATACATGCTCCCTATAATAAGACAGACTGTATACAGAGTGTTTAAGAAAAAGTTAATATCCCCTCCTTCCATCCACTTCTACCCTAGTTAGGTGGCCGTGTTAACTGGCAGTCCAGCATGTATTCATCCACACTGTTACACATGTTCATACAAATGTATTAGTTCACGCTGCCTCATTCTTTTCCTGCAGCGGTTCCTGCTCCCACCAGCAGTGTGAATGGGCCTGTGTCCTTATGTCCTCTCCCTCGGCTGCTTTTTCTCTGTTTCATTGTTTTGTGGTCTGCAGACTGGACCCTGAGCAGCGGGACTCTTGTCTCCTATTCAGGTGAAGTGATCTGTGAACCTCCCAACAACAAGCTGGACAAATTCAGTGGAACCCTCTACTGGAAGGAACACAAGTTTCCCCTGAGCAACCAGAACATGCTGCTGCGGGGCTGTGTGCTGCGAAACACCGAGTGGTGCTTCGGCCTGGTCATTTTTGCAGGTGAGCCTCCTAGCATCCGAAGCAAGAAGGGTAAGTGTTAGTGACTCAGCCAGCCCTCCCTCAGGAGTATGGGATGAGTCTGAGTGGGCTGGTAGAATACATAAGGTAAAAAATCCACCGCCAGCCCTGAATGTAAGCCTCTTGTCCAGCCAGTATCTCTGTTCCACCCTGATGCCCTGCAGTCTGGGGACCAGGGGAGAAGCCTAGGGGTGGATTTGTTATTTGGTTTTCATAGCCCTTCTCATTCTTTGCTAGGTCCTGACACTAAGCTGATGCAGAACAGTGGCAGGACAAAGTTCAAAAGAACGAGCATTGATCGCCTAATGAATACACTGGTGCTCTGGGTAAGACTTCTCACATCTGGTTCCCTGCCCCTCCCCTTCTGGGTTTCCAGAAAAGCAAAAGGAAAAGCAGTTCCTTTTGCTTTCATCTCTCTTCCTTGGTCAGTAGTCTTCAGGTTTGGCTTTAAAGCCACCAGCAGGTCAGCTACTCAAAGGCAGTGTTTATTTCAGGCTCCTTTTCGACTTGGAAGATGTTATTTAAAAAAACTTTAGGAACGTGCATGAATCAACACTTAAAGAAAGCTAAAACAAATCATCCCTTCTCTGAATTCCAGTTACGATGATGACTTAGTGCAACATGTGACCTTCTGTTTGCTTTTGCTAAGGACAAGGAGGCCTTCATGGGGATGGAGAAGGAATTGAAGAAAAATTTCCACTTGGAAGATGGTTAGCAGGGTCTTTTCCCCCCAACTTCTAAGAATGAAGGATCCCAAAGGAAAAGTTTCTGTTTTAGTTTTTTGGCAGTTCCTGAATCCTTCTCTTGTTTAGCTAGAAATCTGAGCTCCTTGTTGGGCATTCCTCCTCTTCTTGTACCCCCACTGCCTGCCGCCTGCCCCCCACCCACATGCCAGCTTGCAAAGGCTGGAGCCAGCCTCTGGTGAGACAGTTTCCATCCCGCTTTAAAGGGTTTGCAGATACCCAGCCTGGGGAAAGCGTGGTTAAGTCTGTCATGCAGAGGCTTGTTTCGCCCCCTGGTGGTCATTAGGCACCAGGCAGGTGCCTGTTTTGTTTCAAAACTTCAACAATAGAGGCAATCTTGGAAATAGATGTCGGAAGCCAGACAGTGGCCTCAATTTTTTCCTTTTTTTTTTTTTTTGAGATAGAGTCTCACTCTGTTGCCTGGGCTAGAGTGCCGTGGCGTCAGCCTAGCTCACAGCAACCTCAAACTTCTGGGCTCAAGCAATCCTTCTGCCTCAGCCTCCCAAGTAGCTGGGACTACAGGCATGCGCCACCATGCCCGGCTAATTTTTTCTATATATTTTTAGTTGACCAATTAATTTCTTTCTATTGTTTTAGTAGAGACGGGGTCTCGCTCTTGCTCAGCTGGATTCAAACTCCTGACCTTGAGCGATCCTCACGCCTTGGCCTCCCAGAGTACTAGGATTACAGGCGTGAGCCACCTTACCCGGCCAATTTTTTCCTTTTAATCACCAAAACTTTTTATGATCCTTCTTCAAACACTCCAAGCTTTATAAGATTTTTGATTAATCAAGAAATCTGTCCACATTTATGAAAATACAGTTTGTTTCCCTGGTTTAAAAAAAGGGCATTCCGTAGGAGATAATAAACATTACAGTAACTTTGCTTTTTTTTTTTTTTTTTTTTTTGAGACAGAGTTTCACTTTCTTGCCCAGGCTAGAGTGAGTGCTGTGGCGTCAGCCTAGCTCACAGCAACCTCAAACTCCTGGGCTCAAGCAATCCTGCTGCCTCAGCCTCCCAAGTAGCTGGGACTACAGGCATGTGCCACCATGCCCGGCTAATTTTTTCTATATATATTTTAGTTGGCCAATTAATTTCTTCCTGTTTATAGTAGAGATGGGGTCTCGCTCTTGCTCAGGCTGGTCTCGAACTCCTGAGCTCAAACGATCCGCCCACCTCGGCCTCCCAAAGAGCTAGGATTACAGGCTTGAGCCACCGCGCCCGGCCTAACTTTGCATTTCTGTTGGCTTTTGGAGGCTTAGCTCGGGGAAGCAAAATGAGTAATTTACAAGTTTTTTGGTATTTTAAAAGTAGCTCACCCCCACTCTTACCGTAACCTTTGAGGACTCCTGAAGGGTCTAGGCTGCCAGATTGGGAGCCAATCAACTACTTCTGCTTCCCCATCACACAGACAGGATAATGTTCCAAGAGCAGTCCACATGATTACCCGAGACAGACTAGAACCTGTCGCAGTTCTGAGCTCCTTCCAATAGAGCACGATGCCAGTTTAAAGATACCTGAGCTTTTGGGGCCTCAGGGTACAAGTGATGACTTGAGGGCTTTCTCAGTGTCAGCCTGGCCTCTGCTTCTCATTCCTCCCCAGATTTTTGGATTCCTGGTCTGCATGGGGGTGATCCTGGCCATTGGCAATGCCATCTGGGAACATGAGGTTGGGGCACGCTTCCAGGTCTACCTGCCCTGGGACGAGGCGGTGGACAGTGCCTTTTTCTCTGGCTTCCTCTCCTTCTGGTCCTACATCATCATCCTCAACACCGTTGTGCCCATTTCGCTCTATGTCAGGTACGTGCTTTCTTTGCCCCAGGGTCTTTCCAGGGAGTCCAGGTGGTCCCTTGGAAAACTTTTCTTGTCTATGATCATGAAATCTTTGAGAAGGAACTTGAAGTCCTCTTCTTCCTGTACTGTGAGCATTTTACGTTATCTGTTTATCTTTGTATGCAGAGCAAAGTTTTTACCACAGTTTCCTGGAACTTGGGATTCTGTTAGAGCAAAAGCCATACTGATTTATTCAGCACATATTTATTGCTTGCCTACTGTGTGCCGAGAAGTGTGCCATGGCACACACAAAGATGAATTAGAAATAGATCTCCTCCCCTCTAGGGGCTCCAGTGTAATAAAAGAAGAAAAATCTAAACACATTATAAAACGAAATAGGAACAAATGCTGTAGAACTCATTCTACGTAAAGTCTTCTGTGTGAAGCAAAGGGACGCAGAATTGTGTGAGGTGGCCTCTGCCTTCAGAAGCAGCCGTTGGGTTGGGGAGGGGAGATCGGAACATGTCAGGCTGGGATCCCATTGGGAGGCACAAAGCACCAGGAAGGCTGGAAGACCGTTGCTCCCTGTGCAGTTAATCAGGGGGGACCTCTCTGAAGAGGAGGCAGCTGCTCTGGGTTTTGGGTGGTGACAGGGATGGGTGAAGGTGGAGCCACAAAGAAGAGGAGAAGAGGGCTGGAAACAAAGGCATGGAGGCAGGGACCTGGGCGTGGCTTATGGAACAGTTTGGCCGTGCATGGGCCGTGAGTGAAGGGCCGTGGGAGGCAGAACTGGAAACATCAGCCTGCTCCTGACTGTGGAGGCTTTTCCGGCTTTGCCTGTGTACTCTGTATTGAGTAAGCCATTAGAGGTTTTGAAAAAAGTGAAAGAATGCATTCTAAAAAAAATCTGAAGAATGCTTTAGGAAGTGTGTGCAGCATGAATAGGATCAAGGAGACATCTGGGATATTTGAGGTACAGAGAATGTTAACGGCGACTGGGCCATGGAGAATGAAGGGGAGGAGGGAGGAAGAGGAGGAAGAATGGCCGGGAGAAAGAAACTTTCTTACTTAGTGCCTTGCACTGGAGATAAGGGGATCTGTGATATTTTTTTTTTTCTTTATTTTTTTTTCCATATTCAGTTGGCCAATTAACTTTTTCTTCATTTTTAGTAGATATGGGATCTCGCTCTTGCTCAGGCTGGTCTTGAACTCCTGAGCTCCAACAATCCACCCGCCTTGGCCTCCCAGAGAGCTAGGATTACAGGCTTGAGCCACCGCGCCCGGCCTGTGATGTTTTTAAGGAAATGTTTTATAGAGGTGCTCAGAACTCTTCCTGTCTTCCGTCTATTTTTCACACTGATTTTTTTTTTCAGGCCATTCCCCAAATAGTCCTCAACTCTCCCCACCAGCTCCCAAATCCTAGTCTGATGATAATGAGTACAAGACAAAGTGTTTCTGTGCTGAGGAGTCCAGTCTGGGCTTTCCTAGAGCATGAAGAGGAGAATTGGAAGGACCTTGGTTTAGTCCTGCCCTCTCACTGGCCACGTGACCTCAGGCAAATCCACAGTTACTCAGGGCCTCACACCATTTCAGTTTTCTCATGCAAAATAGTAACAATAATACCTGTTTCACCTTGTTTGTAGGGATGTCTTGATAAAAGATACTGGATTAGGGCCAGGTGCGGTGGCTCACATGTGTAATGCCAGCACTTTGGGAGGCTGAGGCAGGAGGATCACTTGAGGCCAGGAGCACGACACCAGCTTGAGCAACATAGCAAAACCCCTTCTCTACAAAGAATTACAAAATTAGCTGAGCATGGTGGTACAGCCATAGTCCCAGTTACTGGGAGGCTGAAGCAGTAGTATGGCCTGAGCCCAGGAGTTTGAGGTTGCAGTGAGCTACGATCATACCACTGTACTTCACTCCAGCGTGGTCAATAGAGCAAGACCCTGTCTCTAGAAAAAAATAAAATAAAAAGATGCTGGGTTGGAAAATACATTGTAAAAATTAAATTACTGTACAAATACTGCGTGGTATAGCATGTTCATCATTATCATTGCAATTCCAGTTCTACATTACTATTTTTTTTTTTGAAACACAGTCTCACTCTGTTGCCCGGGCCAGAGTGCTGTGGTGTCAGCCTAGTTCATAGCAACTTCAAACTCCTGGGCTCAAGTGATCCTCCTGCCTCAGCCTCCTGAGTAACTGGGACTATAGGCATGTGCCACCATGCCTGGCTAATTTTTTCTATATGTATTTTTAGTTGTCCAGCTAATTTCTTTCTATTGTTTTTAGTAGAGATGGGGGTCTCACTGTTGCTCAAGCTGGTCTCAAATTCCTGAGCTCAAACAACCTGCCCGCCTTGGCCTCCCAGAGTGCTAGGATGACAGACGTGAGCCCCCCGACCCGGCCCAGTTCTACATCACTATTGAAAAATGTTTTGTTTTTTGTTTTCCCATCTTTGGGCTTTGCTGTTCATGTTTTGTATCTAAGTTCACTTAAAGTCCCTGGTAGCAGCCTAAGACAGTTTCTGAGTCTTATCAGGTTAAACGGTGTATGTTTTTGGGCATGAGAGTGATGAGCTGTATGCAGGAAAGGCTATGAAGATGTTTCTAGCTCTCTTTTTGCCTGGGAACGAGGTCCTGATAGGAGCCTTAGCTAGGTCAGAAGTGGGGTTCCAGGAATGGTTCTATTGCTCAGCGGTACTGGACCTACACTCGGGGCCCTTTCTGGAAAGTTGAACAGCCTACATCCCAAGTGATGATTAGCAGGAAGAGGACATGTGCAGACCTGGCGGGGGTTGAGTGCGCTGTGCTTCCGTACACTGGTGCCACTGCCCAGATTCTTGAGGGCCCTCTCCCTTGCAGAGTCAGCGCCCCAGCTTTGCCCCGGGTTCTCTCTGAAAGCCGCAGAGTCAAGGTTGTGGGGCCACCCAGGGTGGAAGGAGCGTGCTCCACCTGTGCCAGGGCAAGGAGGAGTGGGCTTTAAGCTCTCTCCGTTTTCCTTCCCCAGCGTGGCCCCTCTTTGAGGTGGCGTCTGTGTTACGGCAGGCACAGCACCCTCATTATTTCTCTCTCTCTTTTTTTTCTCTCTCTCCCTATCTTCTTGCACTTTCTCTTGTTTTTCTCTGCATGGTTTCTGTATTATTAGTCCTGAGGTAAGAACTGGTTGAGTGCCTCGTCTGCAGTCCCTTTGCTCCTCTGCCTGTGCTGTCTGACCTGCCTGCCCAGGCCCTTTGCACCCTTTTGTCTGGAGAGCATCAAAGGGTGGGGCGGGAGCTCCTCTGCCGGCTCTGTCTGCCGGCTCCTCCTCCAGGCTCTCCCTGCCCTTTCCCGCCCAGGTGTCTTCTCCGTCCGTCTCTCCCCAGGCGAGGGCCTGTAGTGAAGGCCTGTGGGTGTGGGGTGCCTCCTCCCCTTCCCGACCCCAGCCTCACCTCCTGTCCCCTGTGCAGTGTGGAGGTCATTCGTCTGGGCCACAGCTATTTCATCAACTGGGACAAGAAGATGTTCTGCATGAAGAAGCGGACGCCTGCGGAGGCCCGCACCACCACCCTGAACGAGGAGCTGGGCCAGGTGGAGTACATCTTCTCCGACAAGACGGGCACCCTCACCCAGAACATCATGGTCTTCAACAAGTGCTCCATCAATGGCCACAGCTATGGTACGTGGTGCCACCTGGGCCTGGGGGCTTTCACCTCGCCTGGGAGGACAGTGGAATTCAGGCTCCCACAGACGTCTGGACGCTGGGTTTTTCTTCCTTCTTACTTGGGTCTGAGGGGCCTTAAAAAGGTCCATTCTGAGGACCACAGTTTCCTGCAGCTGTTTTCTAGCACTTGCCAACCCTGTGCCTGGCCTGACTTGAATACTGTGTTTTCTCCCTGTGCCAGTTACTCTCCCACCTGTCCTGCCCTCTGCCATCCTGGGGTGAATGGATTTTGTAATTCTAGCTGTTGGATTTTGTGGATTTGTTACTTTTCTTGTTTTTCTGTGAAGCACATGCATTGGATGTGGGAGGTAAAGGAGTATGTCAGTTGCTCTGGTCACTCCTTTTTTTTAAATTTATTTTTTATTTTTTGAGACAGAGTCTCATTCTGTTGCCCGGGCTAGAGTACCATGGTGTCAGCCTCGCTCACAGCAACCACAAACTCCTGGGCTCAAGCGATCCTTCTGCCTCATTCTCCTGAGGAGCTGGGACTACAGGCATGTGCCACCATGCTCGGCTAATTTTTTCTATATATTTTTAGTTGGCCAATTAATTTCTTTCTATTTTTTAGTAGAGATGGGGTCTTGCTCTTGCTCAGGCTGGTTTTGAACTCCTAACCTTGAGCGATCCACCCGCCTCGGCCTCCCAGAGTGCTAGGATTATAGACATGAGCCATCACGCCCAGCCTGTTCACTCCTTTTATAGCCCTCACTGTCTTGTTTCTTATAACTCAGGTTAGGTTTTAGTCTCTGTTGCTCCACTGCAGGAAAAAAAAAAAAAAAGAACCTGAAGAGGCTAAGAGATGAGACAGGAGGAAAGACATCACAGCGGCCGGGCCTGGTGGCTCACACATGTAATCCTAACACTCTGGGAGGCCAAGGCAAGAGACTTGCTTGAGCTCAGGGGTTCAAGACCAGCCTGAGCAAGAGCTAGACCCCGTCTCTACTATAAATAGAAAGAAATTAGCCAAACAACTAAAAGTAGAAAAAATTAGCTGGGCATGGTGGCGCATGCCTATAGTCCCTGCTACCTGGGAGGCTGAGGCAGGAGGATCGCTTGAGCCCAGGAGTTTGAGGTTGCTGTGAGCTAGGCTGACGCTACGACACTCTAGCCTGGGCAACAGAGTGAGACTCTGTCTAAAAAAAAAAAAAAGACCTCACAGCCAGATCTGCCAGGTTTTGGAGTGATTATTTTCTTCCTGTTGAAAGTCCCCCAGTTATGGGGGAGATACCAATTCTGGCAAGTGTCACTGCAACACAATACTCAGAGAACCTGAAGTTTTCATCTCTGGGGGAGCAGAAACTTACTGTTGGTCACTACTGGGTCTGTCTGGTATTTCAAAGGAATGTTGGGTGCTGGAAATAGGAACTGAAAGGGTAAACTTGTTAAACCCATTAAATCCTGTGATTGGTTGGTATTTTCCTGTCATTGTAAGAGACTAACTGTGGGGGAATGTCAAAATACTTGTATAGTTTTAAAATTTCATAATTAAATGTGAGCTGGTTCCCCCCACACACACAAAAAGGGATCCATGCTGTAACCTGTGTCAGGAAACAAATACCGAGAGTCCTTCTTTTGTCCTACCCTGTTGCCTCCCCCTGGTCTCAGCTCCAGGCAACAGGGGAGCTCCTTAGCTGTTTGCAGTGAAGCCCAAGATACTGGCCTCTGGGTGTCTTGGCCAGGTGAGACCTTGGCCGCCCTGGTGGAGTGCTAGACTCTCCCTGTGTTGCTGCTCAGGGCCCTTGTGAGTCTCTGGAATGTGACCGTGGTCTTCCCGGTGTGGCCACGCTGCAGTGGCCTGTGGCTGAGCTGCTGGGGTGGCCTGGGCAGTGTGTAGGGGCTGACTTCTGTGCAGAGTGTGAACTCCGCTTGCAACTGCTTTCTGGACTAACCCGCACCTCACAGCCAGTGCGCGAGGCTTCGTTGCACAGCCCTAAAGGGTACAAGGAGGCCTGTGAGCCCTGTGTGTGGGATGCACAGAATTGGGGCTGCCCTGAGGGGAGAGCCACTGGGGGAGTGGGGACAGGGGTGGTAAGCACAGCCAGCATCCTGGAGTTCTGGGACCCTGGTTGCCTGCTGCCTCCTGTGCCATGGCAGTATGAGCATGCGTGACATCTGCTCAGTGATTAGGGCTAAGGGTTCAGGTGCCTGTGGGGGTTCTGTATTGGAGGCTTCTCCCCCTTGCTCTGGAGATCGACAGTTCTGACATTGTCTCTCACTCTGTCCTGGCTGTGTGTAGGTGACGTGTTTGATGTCCTGGGACACAAAGCTGAATTGGGAGAGGTAAGAGCTTCATAACTCTATGTGCCAGTGAGACAGGGTACCTAACCAGGAACGCTCGGTGTAGTCAGGAGTGGTGCGTCATCTGGGCAGGAAGCAGAAGCTGCTTGGAGAAATGGGTGATTGATTGATTGATTATTTTTGATGCCCTCGTAAGCCCATGGATCGTACAACTCCCTGCAAACTGCCAGGAGGGCGGCGGGAAAAGGGGCAGAAATGGGTGTTTTAAGGAAGAGTTGGTGACAGATGTGGGAATTTTGAGGTCCACAGTGGACAGGATCTTGGGCTCTCCTTAGAGAGTTGGGAGAGCAGGGACAACCGCTGTCCTGGGGGGCAGCCTGGCAACCCAACCTTTCCTAAGACCCTTCTCCCTGTTCCAGAGGCCTGAACCTGTCGACTTCTCCTTCAATCCTCTGGCTGACAAGAAGTTTTTATTCTGGGACCCTAGCCTCTTGGAGGCTGTCAAGATGGGCGACCCCCACACACATGAGTTCTTCCGCCTCCTTTCCCTGTGTCATACCGTCATGTCAGAAGAAAAGAATGAAGGTGGGCCGAGGAGCTGGCTCGCTGTCTCCCCTGACCTGACTCGTGGCCTTCGACTCTGCTGTGCTCTGCAGTGCAGCTGGGCTTGGGCTTCCTGGCTGGGGCAGGTGGCTGAGATGGTGGCCACTTATCCCACGTGTGTTCTTCCTTCCTCCCCACCCAGGAGAGCTGTACTACAAAGCTCAGTCCCCGGATGAGGGGGCCCTGGTCACTGCAGCCAGGAACTTCGGTTTCGTATTCCGCTCTCGTACCCCAAAAACAATCACCGTCCATGAGATGGGCTCAGCCATCACCTACCAGCTGCTGGCCATCTTGGACTTCAACAACATCCGCAAGCGGATGTCAGTCATAGGTGAGGCCAGGCCTGGGGTGCTGGGGGCATTTGGGGCAGCATACGGCTTGGAATGGGTGAGGTGTGCCGGGTGACTCCTGTAGATGTGTTTAGGTTGGCATCTTTGCCTGCCTGAATTTTCCTACCACTTTCTCTCTCTGCTCCATTACTAGTGCGGAATCCAGAGGGGAAGATCCGACTCTATTGCAAAGGGGCTGACACCATCCTGCTCGACAGACTCCACCACTCCACCCAAGAGCTGCTCAACACCACCACTGACCACCTTAATGTGGGTGTGAGGAGAGGGGGCCGGCCTGGGACTCTGCTGCTCTCAGTGCTTGGGGAGGAGGGTGGGGTGTGTGACTTGTTTTGTTTTACTGTCTAAGATTATTTTTTTTTATACAATTTTTTTATTTATTTAATTTTTATTTAATCCTTCACTACCGATTTTTTAATTTATTTAATTTTTATTTAATGTATAAGTTTAAATTTAAGGTATATGACATTTTTTTAAAAAATGAATTTAAGGGATACAAGTGCAGTTTTGTTATATGGACATATTGCATACAATAGAGGTGAAGTCTGGGTTTTTAGCATAACCATCACCTGGATAGTGCACATTGTACTCGTTAAGTAACGTCTCGTGCGACAGGAGATAGTGCTCTCCCTCACCCCTGTGCCCACTCCCACCCTTCTTCAGTGCCTGTTACTCCGCACTCCATGCGGCATGATGTTTTGATCCACTGATGCGCAGTGAGGTGATTACTACAGTCAGACAAATTAACACACCAGCCATGTCACATACTCACATAGTTACTTCTTTGTGTATGTGTGTGTGTGTGCGTAGTAGGAGCACCTGAAATCTACTCTCTTAGCAAATTTCCAGTATACAGTACAACAGCAAGAATTGTAGCCTTCATGCTGTATGTTAGCTCCCTAGACTTACTGAGGTGTGAATTTCCTGACTGTGCCTCCAGGAGTACGCAGGGGAAGGGCTGAGGACCCTGGTCCTGGCCTACAAGGATCTGGATGAAGAGTACTATGAGGAGTGGGCTGAGAGACGCCTCCAGGCCAGCCTGGCCCAGGACAGCCGGGAGGACAGGCTGGCCAGCATCTATGAGGAGGTTGAGAGCAACATGATGGTATGGGGTATAGGGTGGGCCAGGGGTGGGCAAGGAGGGGTCGTGCCTGAGATTCTCGTGCCAGGGACCCTCGTGGTATTTTCAGCTGCTGGGTGCAACAGCCATTGAGGACAAGCTTCAGCAAGGGGTTCCAGAGACCATTGCCCTCCTGACGTTGGCCAACATCAAGATTTGGGTGCTAACGGGAGACAAACAAGGTGAGAGCCCAGCAGGGCAGAGAAATAGCTTCTGGACAGTAGCCTGTTGGACCCCCGTGTGGAGCCAAGGACGTCAGGGAGGAGAGTGCGCTGACCTTTTTGGATGCCTGTCCGTAGCTCCTGCGTTCTCTCTTGGTAGAGACGGCTGTGAACATCGGCTATTCCTGCAAGATGCTGACAGATGACATGACGGAGGTGTTCATAGTCACTGGCCATACCGTCCTGGAGGTGCGGGAGGAGCTCAGGTAAACAGGAGGCCCAAGGGAGACAGAGGCCCTGCGCTATGCTGAGGGCTCAGACAGGGGTTTCTGGACCCTTCTTAGTCTCCAGTTCCTATTCCCCACTGCTGTCCTGGAAGACCACTGCCATTTCATTTTCACTTTCGCAGGAAAGCTCGGGAGAAGATGATGGACTCATCTCGCAGCGTAGGCAACGGCTTCACCTACCAGGAGAAACTTTCTTCTTCCAAGCTCACTTCTGTCCTGGAAGCCGTTGCTGGGGAGTACGCCCTGGTCATCAATGGCCACAGCCTGGTAAGCATCACCGTCCTTAGCTTGGGCGGTATCTTTTGAGAGAGCACTTATCTCCTTCAGCTTTTATGTTAATATCTTGTTCTCATTTCCCCTGATTTCAGAGGGGGCTGTGGTCTTACAGGGGCCGGGAGGAGCTGAGACTCCCAGCTATCTCCTGGGAAGACTGTGCCTCTCTCAGGTCTCTCTGTGTTCCAGGCCCACGCACTGGAGGCAGACATGGAGCTGGAGTTTCTGGAGACGGCATGTGCCTGCAAAGCTGTCATCTGCTGCCGGGTGACCCCCTTGCAGAAGGCACAGGTGGTAGAACTGGTTAAGAAGTACAAGAAGGCTGTGACACTTGCCATTGGCGATGGAGCCAATGATGTCAGCATGATCAAAAGTGAGTGTGGACTATGCAGGTGTGTAGGCTGGCGGGAGGGTAGGGAGGGGCCCACTGAGGTCTCTGGACCAGGGAAGAAGGACAGGGGAGGGCGGCTGTAGGATCTAAAGTGTGTAGCCATCTTCACCTTCTTGTCATCTCTGTCTCTGCAGCGGCTCACATTGGTGTGGGCATCAGTGGGCAGGAAGGGATCCAGGCTGTCCTGGCCTCCGATTACTCCTTCTCCCAGTTCAAGTTCCTGCAGCGCCTCCTGCTGGTGCACGGGCGCTGGTCCTACCTGCGCATGTGCAAGTTCCTCTGCTATTTCTTCTACAAGAACTTTGCTTTCACCATGGTCCACTTCTGGTTTGGCTTCTTCTGCGGCTTCTCCGCCCAGGTAGTAAGCGTTCCCGGTCCACTGTGGTGCACATCTATAAGCTCTTTAAGGGCAGAGGTTGCGTCTGTCCTGCTCATTGCTCAGTCCCCCAGAGCCTAGCTATCGTCTGGTGCATACATTTAAAAAATGCTTGTTGAGAAGTGGAGAGGGAGCTCGAGAGAATTTCGTAGGGCTCCCTGTATGTAACACCAGCTGTCTTCCTGTGCCTGATTTGTAGGGAAGGAAAGTTGCCTACTCCTCTCTTGCTCCCTTTCTCTTCCAGACTGTCTATGACCAGTATTTCATCACCCTATATAACATCGTGTACACTTCCCTACCAGTCCTGGCTATGGGGGTCTTTGATCAGGTATGGGGGAGTTTGATGATTAAGCAGGATGGGGGAAGGCCATTGCTTGAAGGAGTCACACTGATGTGGTGGATGGGACAGTTGTGCCCACTGCCTGAGGTCACTGGGAAGGCAGTTCTTTCAGCGGGGGAGGGGTGGCTGTTTCCCGCTCTCGGCTGCAGCTGAATAAAGATGCATTGGGTGCAGCTGGCTTGAGGTTGCTTCTAGCTGCCAAAGACTTTGGGAAGGAGGAGGCAGGGGCAGAGTGTGCCCGTGGCCATCCTGAATCAAAATGGCAATTTCTGAGGCCTCCTGTGCCACATGGCCCTCCCCACACAGGATGTCCCTGAGCAGCGAAGCATGGAGTACCCTAAGCTGTATGAGCCAGGCCAGCTGAACCTTCTCTTCAACAAGCGAGAGTTCTTCATCTGCATCGCCCAGGGCATCTACACCTCCGTGCTCATGTTCTTCATCCCCTATGGGGTGTTTGCCGAGGCCACCCGAGATGATGGCACCCAGCTGGCTGACTACCAGTCCTTTGCAGTCACTGTGGCCACATCCTTGGTCATTGTGGTTAGCGTGCAGGTATGAGGCAGTCTAGGAATTTCTCTCTTCTCTGGAAGCAGTGAGCCTCCTGTCCCTGGGGCTGGGCACCCCAGTTCTGTATCTGAGAGGGGAACGGGGTTTTTAGTAACTATACCTACTTTTTGCAGATTGGGCTGGACACAGGCTATTGGACGGCCATCAACCACTTCTTCATCTGGGGCAGCATAGCTGTTTACTTTGCCATCCTCTTTGCCATGCACAGCAACGGGCTCTTTGACATGTTTCCGAACCAGTTCCGGTTTGTGGGTAAGTCCCTGGTGCCTTCCTGTTGAATCAATGAGGAATCAAAACTGTTCTGGGACTCACAGGGTGGTCAGCCAGTCTGCACATTGTGAGCATTGATTCAATACTCCTTAAGTGCCCTGTGTTCGGTGAGGTGCTGTGGGGATAGCAAGGTGTATCTGACCCAGGCTCTGCCCCAAAATAGCTTCCATATCCACGACAGTGAAGACTGACCCTGTCAGTCCTGGGAGGTCAGGGCTCCAAAGGGCTGGGGGCTTGTAGGCTTTGCAGTTACCAAAGTCATACCTTTGGGGTGGCTAGGGATAGTTCTGAGTAAAGGCTGCTGGGAGTGGAGTCAGGCCTGGGGAGTCAGGTTCCAAGGTGGAGAGCTGGAGGTGTTTGTAGGGACTGGAGAGTACTCCAGCTAAGGTGGGCAAGAACCTCCACTGAGGCCAGGCGTGGTGGCTCACGCCTGTAATCCTAGCACTCTGGGAGGCTGAGGCAGGCGGATTGCTCGAGGTCAGGAGTTCGAAACCAGCCTGAGCAAGAGCGAGACCCCATCTCTACTATAAATAGAAAGAAATTAATTGGCCAACTAATATATATAGAAAAAATTAGCCGGGCATGGTGGCGCATGCCTGTAGTCCCAGCTCCTCAGGAGGCTAAGGCAGGAGGATTGCTTGAGCCCAGGAGTTTGAGGTTGCTGTGAGCTAGGCTGATGCCACTGTACTCACTCTAGCCTGGGCAACAAAGCAAGACTCTGTCTCCAAAAAAAAACAAAGAACCGCCACTGAGAGGCAATGGGAGAGAGGCTGGGAAGGTGGGATATTCAAGCCATCAGAATGCCAGGCTGTCAGGATTGCGTTTGACTTGCCAGGAGTCTTTTAGAGGAAGATGTGACAATCAAAAGATTGCTCAAGAAAGGTGAAGGTGGCACTGATGGCCAGCGAGGAAGCCACTGTAGTGACCAAGTATGAGGCTGTTCAGAACTGGTGCCCGGGTGGCTGTAGTGGGTAGCAAAGAGGGGCTGGTTGGGAGGTATGAAGTGGAGGAAGCATTTATGAGTCTTGGCATTCGCTTTAGATCTGTTCGTTCATTCATCCCGTGGGCATCCCATCAGCGCCCCGTTATTCTGGGTGCCAGGAGTGCAGCAACTGACCAAGCAGGCAAAGCGCTTGCCCTACCGGATCTTACGTACAAGAGACAGATAATTTACAAGTAAATAGGTGTAATGTCTGGAGCTAATAAGTCCAATAAGAAACATCAAGTGGGGTGGGGAGTGACAAGCATGGTCAGCAAAGACCTCTTGAGGAAAGGGCGCGTTGACAGAGAGATCTGAATAGAGGGAAAAGGAGCAAGCCACCTGGCTATCTGGGAACTAACGATTGGAAAGTGGAAACAGCCTTACGTGGGGGCTTGGGAGGAGTGGAGGAAGTTGGGGGGTAGGGGTGCGTATGGGGACAGGGATGAGAATCAGTCTGGACCATTTAAGCCCTTATAGGTGAGAGTAAGCCCTTTGAATTTTAATTTAAATGCAATAAGGAGCCATTGGAAGCTTTGGAGCAGGGTTTTGAATTGACTTAATGTGTCTAAAGAGTCACACTTGCTGCTTTGTGGATAATAAAGTTTAGGAGCAAAGGTAGAAACGGGGAGACCAGTTGGAGGCTACAGCAGTGACCAGGTGAGCATGATGGTGGCTTGGATAGAGTGGAAAGGTGGAAAGACTTCAGAGATGATTTGAGAATGGAGCCATCAGATTGCATGTGGGGTCGGAGGGGGGAGAGAGACAGATCAGGATTAACTGTGGGGTTTTAGTCAGAGCCACATGGACTAGATTTGGAGTGGAGGAAACAATAGTTCACTCTTGGCCATGTGATATTTGAGATGCCTATTAGATGTTACCAGAGTTGTTAAAGAAGCAGGTCTGGAGTTTCAGGGGAGAGTTCAGAACTAAATTTGGAGATATACATTTGGGGGGTTGGGCAGGGAGAAGAGGGAAGCCAGAGATGACTTAGGTTTTGAGACTGGGGAAGTGGAGCCGCCCAGTATAGGCCCGGGGAAGTCAGGGGCTGGCCTTCTGTCTGCCTGGTGACTCCTGGGGCCCCTGACTCCTCCCCACCCCCAGGGAACGCCCAGAACACTCTGGCCCAGCCCACGGTGTGGCTGACCATCGCGCTCACCACGGTCGTGTGCATCATGCCTGTGGTCGCCTTTCGGTTCCTCAGGCTCCACCTGAAGCCCGATCTCTCCGACACGGTAAGAAGCCGGGCTGTCCGCTTGGGGGATGGAGGAAGAGGCGGGAAAGGGCCCTGGGTGAACGCTGGCGCAGCTGTTTCTGGGCTGTGCGACTGCTCAGTGTCCCCTGTGTCGGTGGTGGTCAGCGGCTCCTCTGTGGGGCAGACAGCCCGTGTGGCTGAGGAGGTCCCCGGGTGCTCTGGGTCCCTTGTCCGTGGTGGTGTCTGACGCTACCACGCTAACCCCCTCCAGGTGCGCTACACCCAGCTGGTGAGGAAGAAGCAGAAAGCCCAGCACCGCTGCATGCGGCGGGTCGGCCGCACGGGTTCCCGGCGCTCCGGCTACGCCTTCTCCCACCAGGAGGGTTTTGGGGAGCTCATCATGTCCGGCAAGAACATGCGGCTCAGCTCCCTGGCGCTGTCCAGCTTCACCGCCCGCTCTAGCTCCAGCTGGATTGAGAGCCTGCGCAGGAAGAAGAGTGACAGCGCCAGCAGCCCCAGCGGCGGGGCGGACAAGCCCCTCAAGGGGTGAAGGCTGGGACGGATGCCCTGTGCTGGGTGCCAGGGCACGCAGGGCCGGCTGCGCGCCGAGGGAACGGCTGCGCGTCTTGGAACTGCTGGGCCTCGCTCCTTCCTCCCTGCTGGCCCCACCAGGAGTGGCTGAGGGCCCTGCCACCAGCTGGGGAGGTGTGGGGAGCAGGCCCAGGGGCAGAGCCGGGGCTGGGGAATCAGGAACCAGCCCCAGAGAGGGATCAGATGTGGAACCAAAAATAAGAAAAAACTGTGAGAGATTGGGTCTGCCCCTGCCCTGCCCGGGAGCCCACAGGGAGACTGTAATCTCGTATTTTTTTACTCCTACTCCCCAGAGGGGCCTAGTGCCCCTGTTCCTGATTACACAAGAATGTATCATGCCGGGAAGCCAGAGACCTGCTGGGGCCTCTGGGCCCCTCACATTGTGTGTGTCTCTCTTTGGTTTGTGTTGTGTCCAGTTTGGTTTTGTCTTTTTTATTTGGCAAGTGGAGGAGGCCTTTATGTGACTTTTATGTTGTGGTTGGTGTCTTAACTCTCCTGGGAAGAGGAGGCTGGCACACACTGGGATGCCCTAGCCCAGCTGGATGTAGAGTGGTTTGGGAGGAGCCACCTCCCTTGGGTGTCCTTACAGTGGCTAGTGCCCTTGTGGGAGGTACCGGTCAGCCAGAGGGTGTCAGGAGAGTATGAAGGAGGGTTTGGTCCTGTCTCCTTCCTCACCTTGAGAGTAAAGTGCTACCCTCTGCCCTCAACACACACCCACACAAATTCCTGGATTCCATAAGTCCTGCTGATACTGGGCTGGACCCTGGGAAAGTGGCCCCATCATTCTCAGTGAGCTAAAGCTGGGTATGAAATTGGGTCTAAGAAAAAAAGAAATAGTTTTAAAATTTAGCCCCAAGTTCATTTACAGACTCCCTTTTGACTCCCCCTTTCCCTCCTCATCTGGTGCTTCCTTGCGCCTACACCCCAGGACCCTGAGGCAGGGCTGAAGGGAACCTGGCCTCTTCGCCCCTTCTCCTGGTAAGCAAGGGCCCCACCCCTCCAGGCCCAGCGTCTGGCAGGAGGTGGTGAAGTCCCAGTACTGGGTGGTGGTGGAGGAGGCGGAGGAGGGCGAGGCTGGGCGGGAGGCCGCCTGCGCAGTGCCCGGCGTGTTCTGGACAGGACTCCGTGGGAGCCTCAGCACAGCCTGTCCCTTTTCTCTGCCCTCCACACCTATGAAGCTATTCCCCAAATTAGGCATTTTCTAGTTAGTTGCTACCTGATCAGCCTTGGGAAGAATCCTTTCCTCTTCTTTGGTAGTGTGTGGGGAGCACTTCAGGAACGGTGTGGAGCTGGGAGTGGGGTGTGGGGATTTTATGTGTTCCATGCGAGAGCCCCAGAGGAGCTGGCGGTGGGCTGCAGGGAGGTGGGGGTGGGGGACAGGGGGAAGGGGAAGTCTTCACAGGGAAATCCCTTTTGGCCGCACAGTTTACAAACCCAGTATCATGTCTGTCTGTGTGTCTCTCAAGGTGAGAGTCTGATTTTTATACCAAAGAGGAAATGATTTTTTTTCATATTTGGTTTGTCTATATTATATAAATATATATATATATACAGTTATATATATATTATTTTTTTGGTTCTCTCTCGTTTTTTAGGGAGGGAGGAAAGTACCAAGTTGCATTGAGCTGTAATTAAGGAACATTCTGTATAATTTATGACACATTTCTATACTTGCAAAAATTATATCATTTTATGGATATAAGAGAAAAATGCTTTTTATAAAATTTCAATTTCTGAGAAGTGTGTGATTTGTCTCTTTTCTGATGTTTAATCAAGACTGGCGGTGAAAGTAAAGACAGATGGAAACTGTCTCTTAAATGTAATTGAGTGGGCAGCTCTGGGCTAAGGTGGACGAGATGGACTCTGACTGGTGGAGTGTGGCAGCTCCTCTATTTGCCCGCCTCCGGGGACCTGAGCTTTAGCTGGCAGATAGGGCAGTGGGTGGTCCTGAGAGGCACATCCTAGGGACTTGGTGTTCAGCTGATGGCTAGGTGCCTGGGACCTTTCCAAACACAGGCCCACCTCTCATTCCTAACATATGCTAGATGGGTGAGTGTGTGTAGGGAGAGCACCAGGTAAATATTTTAAGGTTTTTTTTTTTTTTTTGAGACAGAGTCTCACTTTGTTGCCCAGGCTAGAGTGAGTGCCGCGGCGTCAGCCTAGCTCACAGCAACCTCAAACTCCTTGGCTCAAGCAATCCTTCTGCCCCAGCCTCCCAAGTAGCTGGGACTACAGGCATGCGCCACCATGCCTGGCTAATTTTTTCTATATATATTAGTTGGCCAATTAATTTCTTTCTATTTATAGTAGAGATGGGGTCTTGCTCTTGCTCAGGCTGGTTTCGAACTCCTGACCTTGAGCAATCCACCCACCTCGGCCTCCCAGAGTGCTAGGATTATAGGTGTGAGCCACCGCCCAGCCTATTTTTTCTTCCATCTTTGTGTAAACACACCTCCTTTGAGGCTCCCGCCACTCAGACTCCCCACTGTCTCCCCTCCCTGCTGCAGGCATCCCTCGAGCCCCTCCTTCCTTCCCTGCACTCCCTGAGGACTTGGGCACCTGTTTTACTGTCTTCTGGCCCCTAGTCGCACTGTCATCGTAGTCCCAGTGCCTTCCCTGACCATGTGGGTGGCAAGTCTGTCTGACTCTAGCTTTGTTCTCCCCTGGCCTCCTCACTTCTAAGAGCGTTCACCTCCGCTCCATGGAAGCAGCACACGCACGCACGGGCTCCCCTCGGCCCTTCTACCCTCAATCTGCAGTCGCAGGGCAGACTATGGCCACCTTCCTCTTCCTGGTCTCACTTCCCTTCTGTGAGCCCTCACTTGCTTCCCAGTGCGGCTCAGAGCCCATAGGTCTGACACCTGTCGCTCTGCCCAGGAACACTGTCCTACAGGGAGCTGAGGAATGCAGGACAGCACAGCACCCCCAGGGCAGAGGAGACAGCCACTCCCTGTCACTCAGCCGGGCAGCGCTGGCATCTCTCGCTGCCTTCCTTCTCCTGCCTCTCCCTGACTATTCTTAACTTTCACCCTTTCCTCAACCTTCCCACCACCTCCCACCCTACCATCAGCAGATGGTTCTGCCTCCTACTTCACAGGGGAAAATAACTTCTTCAGTTTTCCCTCTCACCTACAAATGTCACTGCACACAGACACAGGGCCCTTCCCGCCTCTGCCTGGGGAGCCGGGCCCTGTGCACCCTGCTAGCCCTGGCTTTGGCCCTTCCTGCCTCCTGCCTTGACACCTCCCTTTCCCTCCATACATCACCCTCCCTTCACCTTACCCTCATATCCTCTCAGTCCCTTCTCCCCTTCACCAACTAAGATGTTCAGTTCTTTTGCTCACCCATCCGCACCCCTCACCCCATCAACTGTGTTGTGATCTTTGTCCATCTTATGAGCCAAGTGTCTCAGAAGGAGCCTCCTCTTCCTTACCTTCTCCACTCCCTGCAAGCTGGCTTCTCCCCCAGCCTCTGCAATGCTTTCACTAAAATCACCGTTGACCTTCATGTCAGCCAAGTCCAGCGGGCATTTCCAGGTCTGATCTTACTTGCAATATTTTTTTTTTTTTTTTTTTTTTTGAGACAGAGTCTCACTCTGTTGCCCAGGCTAGAGTGAGTGCCGTGGCGTCAGCCTAGCTCATAGCAACCTCAAACTCCTGGGCTCAAGCAACCTTGCTGCCTCAGCCTCCCGAGTAGCTGGGACTACAGGCATGTGCCACCATGCCCGGCTAATTTTTTCTATATATATATTAGTTGGCCAATTAATTTCTTTGTATTTATAGTAGAGACAGGGTCTCACTCTTGCTCAGGCTGATTTCGAACTCCTGACCTCGAGCAATCCGCTCACCTCGGCCTCCCAGAGTGCTAGGATTACAGGCGTGAGCCACCACACCCAGCCACTTGCAATCTTTTAGTTCTTTCACTTTGTTGGCCACCTTCTCCTTGAACCTCTGCCCTCTGTCAGCTACTTTAAAGCTTCTGTCGGATTCCCTGCTGCCTCTTTGGCTGCCCCTCTGTCTTCTTCCTTGGAGCTCCTTCCTCTGTTCTTTCCCCCCAGGGTTCCACCTCTGGCCCTAAGCTCTTCT
The DNA here is from genome assembly GCA_008750895.1 of Mirza zaza. Taxonomy (NCBI): domain Eukaryota; kingdom Metazoa; phylum Chordata; class Mammalia; order Primates; family Cheirogaleidae; genus Mirza; species Mirza zaza. Next base: position 57,527 of record VSMD01073208.1, read on the forward strand.
GGTCTGTGCAAAGTCCTTGAATGTTCCCTTCCAAACCCATGGTCTTTGGGAGGGTCTTATTGAAACAGAGTCTTGCTCTGTCACCTGGACTAGAGTGCAGTGGCATCACCACAGCTCACTGCAATCTCCAACTCCTGGGCTCAAGTGATTCTAATTTTTTAAAATTTTTGGTAGAGATGGGGGTCTTGCTATGTTGCCCAGGCTGGTCTCCTTGAACTCCTTGCCTCAAGGAATCCTCCTGCCTCGGCCTCCCAAAGTGCTGGGATTACAGGCATGAGTCACATTTTGTGGGTTTTTTGGTTTCTTTTTTGTGCATTTCTTTGTTTATAAACTGTAGGCCTTGGGAAATGTTTGGGAAAGACCTCCTTCTCTCAGCCCAGCAAGATAAAGTCTACACCCTCCCCAGCTGGGTGCAGGACAGGGCAGCGCCCGCAGCTCACTGAGAACTGAAACGTTTCCAGGAAGGGTTGAGAAGGCCAAACAGGAGATCAACATCACTCCCTGGGGTCAGGACACAGTCCTTCAAGATAGGATGCTGAAACCCCAGAGGAGAGACTGCACTGAAGCTTAGAACAGCTACCTTTTCTTTTACTGGACACAGGGCCACCCCCACATCCCCCACCCCTGACCTTAGGATGTAGCTCTCCAAACCCAAACATCCCCCACACAATGGTAAAAACATGGGTGCAGACTTTGTTCTGAGAACAGAGATAAGAGGGAGAATTCAGCTCCTCCCTTCAGCCTCTAAGCTCCAATGGTTAGTGCAGGAAATCTCCCAGTGGCTTGCTCTCTCCCAAGCGGACAGTCTACAGTCCCAGGTCTTTACCAGCGACTCCCTCCCTTGTGCTCCAGGGGTTGGGAACAGTGGGTTGCTGCAGCTGCCTTCCTGTCCAACCTGAGCACTCTGGTCTCTCTCCATTTTTTTCTTGCAGAACCAAGGAAGGTGGTACTAGTGAGCCTTTCTGGCCAAAGAATTTCCTTGTGTTCTCAGTCCCAACTTAAATGGCCCCTCTTTGGAGGCAGAAATATGGCTATTGTGACCCTGCCTGGGTCACAATTACTGGGATATAGTGGCTCAGGACATTGCAGTTTAATCATTTCATGGTCCACATCGAAGAAGATGAAATACACGATGGAGAGCGTGTTGGCCCCAGAGCAGATGTTGTAGGGTTTTCTCCAGGGCATGTGTGTCCGCTTTGGTAACTGCAAAGACAATGTGCCATCTACTGCAATAGAGGATGCAGGAGCAGTAGCAGGTGTTAGAGAAAAATGACATTCAATTTGGGGAATGTTGAGGAACGTTCAACATGAGGTGCTGGCGGGTCATCCAAGGGCAGTTGAGTACAAGGATCTGGAGCGTGGAGTTGAGCAGAAGTCCATTCTGGAGGTGAACAATGTGACTCTCCCTAATATTGTTAAACAATGGGTTTGGGGGCCAGGCTTGATGCCTGTAATCCTAGCACTTTGGGAGGCTGAGGCAGAAGGATCACTTGAGGCCAGGAGTTTGAGGTTGCTGTGAGCTGCGGTTACGCCTGGGCAACAGAGTGAGACTCTGTCTCAAAAACAAACAAAAAGGAGTGCTTTTGAATAGAGGATGAGGGAGTCCCCCTAGCCTAGGACAGCCTGGGGATTGCCTGGGCTGGAGGTTCTGCAGAAATCTTCTGTCCTGCCACTGCAGCAAGACTGGGAGAGCCCAGTATTCTGTCTCCCAGGGCCCAGCAGGGACTTGTGGGCCTGAGTACTGACTGGGGCGAGGGGAAGGGGGCGCACAGGTTTACTGGCCTGCAAAAGGTGAGGAGGGGGCGACAGGTGGAAGGAAAGGACCATGTCCCACTCCCCACTGCCTCCTTGGGAAGTCACTCTCGGTCTTAGGTCGTAGCCCCGTGGTGCGCAGCTGCGAGCTGAGCCCGGGTGCCCCCCATAGCGGACCCACGCCGCCTCGGGAGCCACGCTCCCAGCGGAACCCCGGGCGCGGGCTGCTGGGCGTGGGCTCCGGGCTAGGCGCCCCCTGCGGGCGGGGAGGGACGCCGGAACCGCGCGTGTCTGTTCTGCGCGCTGCCTGCGGCGCGGGGGCAGGGGGAATGTGCCGGGCGCCCCTAGGGAGGCCGAGTGGCTGCTTCTATTATACAACACCAGCAGAACTGCCGGGGCTGGAGGCGAAAACGCAGCGGGAGGGTTGGTTCTCCACTGGAGGGGAAGATACAAAGGATGTTGGAAGACCACGGGACACCCCAGTACCCCAGGTGCTGGTTGTTCTCTATGTCCGTCCTTACACTAAAAAAGGGGGAAGAGATAGCCTTGGACCCTGTCTTTGGAACTAGCATAGTAGAATCGGCCAATTTGCACTGTCAGACTTTCTGCGTCATCTCCACCAGTGGTTCTGAATCCCTGTGCTCAGGTTCTCCTTTGAAAATCCAATCAATGAAAGCTGTGGAATGAAATGCTCACGTGCTTTTACAAAGTGCATGCAGTTTAAAAGTTCATGCGTGGTGGCTCACGCCTGTAATCCTAGCACTCTGGGAGGCCGAGGCGGGCGGATTGCTCAAGGTCAGGAGTTTGAAACCAGCCTGAGCAAGAACGAGACCCTGTCTCTATTATAAATAGAAAGAATTAATTGGCCAACTAATATATATATAGAAAAAATTAGCCGGGTATGGTGGCACGTGCCTGTAGTCCCAGCTACTCGGGAGGCTGAGGCAGCAGGATTGCTTGAGCCCAGGAGTTTGAGGTTGCTGTGAGCTAGGCTGGCGCCACAGCACTCACTCTAGCCTGGGCAATAGAGTGAGACTCTGTCTCAAAAAAAAAAAAAAGTTAATCTAGGGATGCCTTAGGCAGGCCTGCCCTGAATGTTCCTGGGACTCAGGGCAAGTAACCAAGGGAGGCCGTGGTACCACATGTCTGAGTGTGGAGGAGTTGAGACCATTACAGTTTGCTCTGTCCCCTGACCTTGACAGATATATGTATCCTCAAACTGTCAGCTTTGAATTCAGAACTCGCCACCTTTGGCTTCCCAGCCCTCAGTCTGCCCCCATCCTGCACCGGGAGGGCCTTGCTCCTGAAGGACACCCAGTACACCAGTCCGAGCTCCATCTGCACCCCTGCAAACAGCTGTTCCTGGCCAGCTGCTGGGGCCAGGTGTGCACACTGGAGAAGACGTCTGCTCACCCTCCTGCGGCAGGGATACCCGAGCCTGAGGGCTGCACAGATCCGGATCCTGGAGGTGGACTTGGGACCAGTTGGGCAGTAAATGCCGGAGTCTAGAATAGTGCTTCAGGTGAATCAAAGTTTAAAGTTTCCAATTAGTGATAGGCTGATGTTCTTGTAAAAGACAATGAGAACGAATTCCTGGAAAATGGAAAATGATTAGGAGCTTTGATGTTGCAGCAAAAGCAAATTGCGATAAAAGTTTCTAAATGCTTGCTTTCATTTCTATACTTAGCTCCTTGTGGATCAGTGACATGCAGTGTGTTGATAGGCAGTAGTTCAAGGACCATACTTTGGGCCGGGCGTGGTGGTTCACGCCTGTAATCCTAGCACTCTGGAAGGCCGAGGCAGGCGGATTGCTCAAGGTCAGGAGTTCGAAACCAACCTGAGCAAGAGCAAACCCCATCTCTACTAAAAATAGAAAGAAATTAATTGGCCAACCAATATTTATGGAAAAAATTAGCCGGGCATGGTGGCACATGCCTGTAGTCCCAGCTACTCGGGAGGCTGAGGCAGGAGGATTGCTTGAGCCCAGGAGTTTGAGGTTGCTGTGAACTATGCTGATGCCAGGGCACTCACCCTAGCCTGGGCAACAAAGTGAGACTCTGTCTCAAAAAAAAAAAAAAAGGGACCATACTTTGAGTAGCACTGGTCTCAAAGGAGGCAATGTTGGGTCCAGTTGAGCAAGTCTAGCTAGGCCCTTCTGACTGTCATTTATGGCCAGAGGAGGGCCCATGGTGGTGGTGGTGAGGGGAGTGCTCTAGATCAGCCAGGAACAGTAGCTTTTCTTGCCAGAGTCTAACAGCAGTAAAAGGGAGGTGCTGGCTTTTAGAATATAGAACTTAGAACAATGTGGGAACTCTAGCATAATTTATCAAGAAGTCATAAGTTTCCTCAGACAGGGGTGTGCAAAATTAAAATTAATAAAAAAGAAAAATTTAATTAAATTTTTAAAAATTTAATTAAAAAATAAAAGTCAGAAGTTGCCTACCCATGTCATGGTGCTAGGTCTCTACTGGGCAGTGGCCAATGATAGGCAAGGGGATCAAAGACAGAACACCTATTCATAAATAAGGAAATCTGCTATGTGACAGACGAGTTTAACTCTTTTTTAAAATCAGGCAGCCCCCAGAACAAGAATAGGTTCAGAGAGACTCCCAGAAGAGCGTAACTCTTTTTTTTTTTTTGAGACAGAGTCTCACTCTGTTGCCTAGGCTAGAGTGAGTGCTGTGGCATCAGCTTAGCTCACAGCAACCTCAAACTCCTGGGCTCAAGCGATCCTCCTGCCTCAGCCTCCTGAGTAGCTGGGACTACAGGCATGCACCACCATGCCTGGCTAATTTTTTATATATATTTTTAGTTGTCCAGCTAATTTCTACTAAAAATAGAAAGAAATTAGTTGGACAACTAAAAAAAAAGAAAAAAAAATATAAAATTAGCCAGGCATGATGGTGGCACATGCCTGTAGTCCCAGCTATTCGGGAGGCTGAGGCAGAAGGATCGCTTGAGCCCAGGAGTTTGAGGTTGGTGTGAGCTAGGCTGATGCCACGGCACTCACTCTAGCCTGGGCAACAGTGAGACTCTGTCTCAAATAAATATATAAATAAATGTTTAGGAAAATGAGAATGTAAATGATTGTGTCTACCTCAATGGAATGACAATGACTAATAAATGTCTTTTTAAAGACATTTTGGTACTGTTAGACACTGTGTTGCGCTAATCTAAATCACTCTGGGTATCATCAGTTGGTGGTTTTTGTTATGCCCTCCAATGGGCCTGAGGGCCTTTGCTGTATCCTGCAGACCTGAATAGGGTCTTCTGGAAGAAACATCCAAGAAAGACAGCCTGAGAGACTCAGGAGAAGGATGAAATGAGGGACTGAGATTCATGATTTCTATGATCATTTCAGTTCAGAAGCAGGTGACCTTATGATGCCAGGCTGCTGACCCCACACCATTAGAATGAAAATTAATTCCATGAGAATGAGACTGTTGGGCCAACTTGTAGGGACCCAATTTACTTGATAGGATGACTAATAACAAACTATGGTCAGTTATATTTTCAAGTTAAAATTATAATTTTCTTTTTTTTAAAATTTTTTTTGAGACAGAGTCTCACTGTGTTGCCTAGGCTAGAGTGCTGTGGCATCAGCCTAGCTCACAGCAACCTTCAAACTCCTGGGCTCAAGCAATCCTCCTGCCTGAGCCTCCCAAGTAGCTGGGACTACAAGGCATGTGCCACCAGGCCTGGATAATTTTTTCTATATATTTTTAGTTGGCCAATTAATTTCTTCTATTTTTAGTAGAGACCGGGTCTCACTCTTGCTCAGGCTGGTTTCGAACTCCTGATCTCGAGCAATCCGCCCACCTCGGCCTCCCAGAGTGCTAGGATTACAGGTGTGAGCCACTGCGCCCGGCCTTAAAATTAGAATTTTCTTTCTTTCTTTTTTTTTAATGGAGATGTGGGTCTTGCCATGTTGGCTGGCCTCAACTCCTGAGCTCAAGCAATCCTCCCACCTCAGCCTCCTGAGTAGCTATGATTACAAGAGTGAGCCACTGTACCAGCTGAAACTTAGAATTTTAGAAAACTATATTTCACCATTATGAACTTAGTCTCCGATACTTAAAAGACTTTTCTATTGAGAATGGTGATGATACTAACAAATGTAATTTTTTGATACTATGGTGCAATATGTCATCAGTCTTCATAACCAATATTTTCCAAATAACCAATGCATCATGTTATAAAATTTTGCATAGTAAAAGTCCATTTAAAGTGCAAGATAGAACAATGGATTTTATTTTTGTTTTTGTTTTGAGACAGAGTCTCACTTTATTGCCCAGGCTAGAGTGAGTGCCATGGCATCAGCCTAGCTCACAGCAGCCTCAAACTCCTGGGCTCAAGCGATCCTTCTGCCTCAGCCTCCCCAGTAGCTGGGACTACAGGCATGTGCCACCATGCCCGGCTAATTTTTTCTATATATATTAGTTGGCCAATTAATTTTTTTCTATTTATATTAGAGATGGGGTCTCACTCTTGCTCAGGCTGGTTTTGAACTCCTGACCTCGAGCAATCCGCCCGCCTTGGCCTCCCAGAGTGCTAGGATTACAGGCGTGAGCCACCGCGCCCGGCCAGAACAATGGATTTTAATGTACAAAAGGAATATAAAGCCATATGCAGCGGCACGCAGAAAAGTAGAGAAGTCCCAGCTTCTCTGGAGGCCGAGGCAGGAGGATGGCCTGAGCCCAGGAGTTCTGGGCCGTGGTGTGCTATGTCAGCCAGGTGTCTGCACTAAGTTTGGTATTAATAGGGTGACCTCCTGGGAGAGGGTGACCATCAGGTTGCCTAAGGAGGGGTGAACTGGCCCAGGTCAGAAACAGACCAGGTCAAAACTCCTGTGCTGATCAGTAGTGGGATTGTGCCTGTGAATAGCCACTACACTCCAGCCTGGGCAACACAGTGAGACCCTGTCTCAAAAAAAAAAGACCATGAAAATTTTATTAATTTGTTTTCAAATTCCACAATGGCACTAATTTTTTTTTTTTTTTTTTTTGAGGCAGAGTCTCACTCTGTTGCCCGGGCTAGAGTGCCATGACGTCAGTCTACCTCACAGCAACCTCAAACTCCTGGGCTTGAGCGATCCTTCTGCCTCAGCCTCCCGAGGAGCTGGGAATATAGGCATGCGCCACCATGCCCCACTAATTTTTTCTATATATTTTTAGTTGGCCAATTAGTTTCTTTCTATTTTTTTTAGTATAGACGGGATCTCGCTCTTGCTCAGGCTGGTTTCGAACTCCTGACCTTGAGCGATCCTCCTGCCTCGGCCTCCCAGAGTGCTAGGATTATAGGCATGAGCCACAGCACCTGGCCCAGTGGCACTAATCTTTAGGAAACTACCAGTTGTTGAGTTTTATATCAAAAAAGAAAATCCACAATTATCTGAAAAGGCTATTAAAATATTCCATTTTCCAACTACATATCTGTGTAGGGCGAAACTTTCTTCATATACTTCAACTAAAACATCATTTAGGAGCAGATTGAAGACAGAAGCTAAGAGGAGAGTCATACTGTCTTTTATGATCCAGACATTAAAATAAAAGCAAAAAATGTAAAACAATACCACTTTTATTTCTGTTTTTTGAAAATATAAACAAAAATAAAAATACATATATTAGTAATGTTTTGTTATTATTTAGAGTGAATTAATGTATACATATTTTTAAGTTCTCAACTTTAATTTCTAGTATGGTGAATATTGTTAGATATAATCCACATAAACAAAGGCTCTTTGGAGTCCTCAATAATTTTTAAATTGTGGTAAACGAGATATAAAATTTACCATTGTAACCATTTCAAAGTGGATAATTCAGTAGCATTAAATACATTCAAAATGTCGCTCAACAATTACCACTACCTAGTTCCAGGGCTCTTTCATTACCCCAAATGGAAGTTTCATAACTATAAAGCAGCCACTCTCCATTTCCCCTCTCCCCCTTTCCTTGGCTGCCACTAATCTGCTTTCTGTTTCTATAGGTATGCCTATTCTGGATAGTTCATATAAATGGAAACATATAATATCTGGCTTTTTGTGTCTCTGCCTTCTTACAGTTAGCATAATTTCAGAGTTAATCCATATTCTAGCATGTATTATTCCTTTTTATGGCCAATAATATTCCATTGTATGAATATGCCACATTTGATTATCCATTCATCTGTTGATGAACATCTGGGTTGTTTCCACCTGTTTTTTCCCTACCCCTGCAAGGAAACCTGTTTATTTATTTATTTACTTATTTATTTTTTGAGACAGAGTTTCACTCTGTTGCCTGGGCTAGAGTACCATGGCGTCAGCCTAGCTCACAGCAACCTCAGACTCCTGGGTTCAGATGATCCTCCCGCCTCAGCCTCTCGAGTAGCTGGGACTACAGGCACGTGCCACCGTGTCCAGATAATTTTTTCTATTTTTAGTTGTTTGGCTAATTTCTTTCTATTTATAGTAGAGACGGGGTCTTGCTGTTGCTCAGGCTGGACTCGAACTCCTGAGCTCAAGCAATCCTCCTGCCTTGGCCTCCCAAAGTGTTAGGATTACAGGCGTGAGCCACCGTTCCGGGCCTAAAAAAATTTTTTTTTTTTTTTAGAGAAGGGGTCTCCCTATGTTGCCCAGGCTGGAGTGCAGTGGCTATTCACAGGTGTAATCATAGTGCACTATAGCAATTCCTGGGCTCAAGCCATCCTCTTGCCTCAGCCTCCTGAGTAGCTGGGACTACCAGCGTGCCCCACTGCTCCCGGCTTTGTTTCTACTTTTTTTGTTATTGTGAATAGGGTTTCTATGAACACTTGCATGCAAGTTTCTGTTGGAACACCTGCTTTCAATTCTTTTGGTTATACTAGGAGTGAAATTGCTGGTCATGTGGCGATTCTATGTTTAACTTTTTGAGGAACTGCCAAACTGTTTTTCACAGCAGCCATACTATTTTACATTCCAACCAGCAACACATGAGGGTTCCAATTTCTCCACATTCTTGCTAACACTTATTATTTTCCTTTTTAAAATAATTATTATGGCTATCCTAATGGGTGTAAAGTGGTTTCTCATTGTGGTTTTGATTTGCATTTCCCTGATGGCTGTTTGAACATCTGTGCTTGTTGGTCATTTGTATATAGTTTTTTTTTGTTTTTTGGTTTTTTTTTTTTGAGAAATGTCTATTCTAATCCTTAGCCCATTTTGTCTGTCTTTTTGTTGTTGAGTTGTAAGAGTTTTTAATACGTTCTGGATACTAAACTCTTGTCAGATACGTGATTTACAAATATTCTTTCTCATTCTGTGGATTGTCTTTTCACTCACTTGATAGTGTCCTTTGATGCAAAAAGTCCTGAATTTTGATGAAGTCCAATTTATCTATGTTTTTCTTTTGCTGCTTGAACTTTTGTTATATTTTTAAAAATTGGCCAGGCGTGGTGGCTCACGCCTGTAATCCTAGCACTCTGGGAGGCTGTGGCGGGCAGATCGTTTGAGCTCAGGAGTTTGATATCAGCCTGAGCAAGAGTGAGACTCCGTCTCTACTAAAAAAATAGAAAGAAATTAGCTGGGCAACTAAAAATATATATAGAAAAAATTAGCTGTGCATGGTAGTGCATGCCTGTAGTCCCAGCTACTTGGGAGGCTGAGGCAGGAGGATTGCTTGAGCCCAGGAGTTTGAGGTTGCTGTGAGCTGGGCTGACGCCAGGGTACTCTAGCCCGGGCAACAGAGTGAGACTCTGTGTCAAAAATAAATAAATAAAATAAAAAATCATTGCCAAATCCATGAAAATTTACCCCTTTGGTTTCTTCTAAGAGTTTTATAAATTTAGGTCTCTGATACATTTTGAGTTAACTTTTGTATTCGTATGTAGGATGAGTCCAACTTCATTCTTTCACTTGTAGATATCCAGTTGTGTTCTCAATAATTTTTGAGAGTATGAAGGAGTCTTGGAGCCAAAAGATTTAAGAATTGCTGCTCAGGAGGACAGGGGCAACTGAACAGATTTTAGTCAAAGGATACAAAATTTCAGTTAGATAAGAGGAGTGAGTTCCAGAGATCTATTGCACAACATGGTGACTATAGTTTATAATAATGTGTATCATATATGTGAAAATCACTAAGAGTAGATTTTAAGTGTTTGCACCACAAAAAATGATAAGTGTATGAAGTAAAGCATACGCTAAAATAATTAGCTCAATTTAGCCACATATGTATGAAAAACGCATACATGCTTCAAAACATCATGTTGTACACCACAAATATATAGAACTTCTAATTTTCAATTAAAAGTAATTAATAAAAAATTGCTACTCTAAGGTGACCAACAAAATAGTAAACAAATGTATAATTAAGAATTGGATGCTGGGGAAAATAGAATAATAAAAAAAATCAATCCAAAGAAGTCAGAAGTGGTTTTTCCCCAGAAAAGTTTTTTTCCCTTTTCTGGTAAACATAAAAGAGATAAACATAAAACATAAAAAAGATAAACATAAAACACATGATAAAATGTTAAGACTTTAATTCAAATATATCAGTAATCACATCAACTGTAAAGAACGCAATACTCTAATTAAAGACAAACCCATACCCTGGTGCCTTAGGTCTGCCCGGGCAGTGCGTGTGCGTGTGGTCCCTACTGACCATGGTTTCTTGGGTAGCTGTCCCTCATTTCCCCAGCTAGGCACACGCATCACACCATGGGGCCCAGGGGCAACGTGGGCATGAGAGGGAAAAAGTAGATATTTGAAGAGAACAGAGTGACTCTGAAGTTCTATCTGTGAATCAAACTGAGGCCAATGTCATTTACTGCCTTGTGACCTTGCTCTTCTACTCGTCCGCCTTGTTTGGGGCCTGGATGGCCCTGGACTACAGTCCAGCTGCATAAGGGGCCAGCTACCACTCTATGAGCTTGGTGCCGTGGGTAGCCTTCTCTGAGGAGGGGGCTGCCTGTGGGTGGATCTGCTGGGCCCCTGGCTCGTGGCAGACAGTGGCACCAGAGCCCAATGAGAAATGGTGGCACTGGCAGGAGTGGCAGCAGAGGAAGTGATTCTAGCCGTTGACAGTGTGGCCACAGGCTTCTGGGCCCTGGGTGGCTCTATCAGGCTGCGTGGCCCCCATTCCTGTAGCAATGAGGGCTTTACCCAGGTGCCAGAAGCAGTCTGAACGATAGGATTTTTGAAGAAATGGCTTAGAATGTGGCTACAGAAAAAAAAAAAATAGACAAAGACTGTCAGATTGCATGAAAATTAAAACCCGTGATACTTGCAAGAAACACGTAGGGGCTATGAGGATACAGAAGAGTTAAAAGTAAAAGGAAGGAAGAGAGGCAATGAAAAGAGCAATCAAAAGAAAGCTGTCAGACTGTACTTCTGTTAGACAAAATAGATTTAAGACAAGAAATATTACTAGAAATAAAGAGGAAAATGTCTTTCTTTTCTTTTCTTTCTTTCTTTCTTTCTTTTTTTTTTTGAGACAGAGTCTCGCTTTGTTGCCCAGGCTAGAGTGAGTACCGTGGCATCAGCCTAGCTCACAGCAACCTCAAACTCCTGGACTCAAGCAATCCTCCTGTCTCAGCCTCCCAAGTAGCTGGGACTACAGGCATGTGTCACCATGCCCAGCTCAGGCTGGTTTTGAACTCCTGACCTGGAGCAATCCACCTGCCTCGGCCTCCCAGAGTGCTAGGATTACAGGCATGAGCCACCACGCCCAGCCTCTAGATGCTTTTTGATGTTTTTATCTGCTTGTTCTAGCCAGTACTGAGTGAAGTGTGTTATAATGTTCTACTGTGATTGGAATTTGTTCTCCTTTTAGTTTTTAGTTCTGTCCATATATTTTCTCCTTTTAGTTCTGTCCATATATATTTTTTTAAGACAGTCTCGCTCTGTCGCCCTGGGTAGAGTGCAGTGGCATCATCGTAGCTCACAGCAACCTCAAACTCCTGGGCTCAAGCAATCCTCTTGCCTCAACCTCCTGAGCAGCTGGGCCTACAGGTGAGCCATGACACCCAGCTAATTTTTCTATTTTTAGTAGAGACGGTGCCTCGCTCTTGCTCAGTCTGGTCTTGAACTCCTGAGCTCAAGCAATCTTCCCGCCTTAGCCTCCCAAAGTGCTAGGATTATAGGTGTGAGCCACTGATCCCAGCCTAGTCCTGTCCATTTTTGCTTTGTAAGTTTTCAGACTGTATTACTAAGTACATATAACTTAGAGTTATTCTATATTTCTGGTCTTTTTATCATTATGAAATTTTCTTCTTAGGGCCAGGTGCGATGGCTTATGCCTGTAGTCCTAGGTACTTGGGAGGCTAAGGCGGGAGATTGCAAATCCTAGGAATTTGGGGTTGAGGTTGCAGTGAGCTATGATGACGCCACTGCACTCCAGCTTGGGCAATAAAGCAAGACTATGTGTCTAAAAAAAAAGGGAAACCAGAAAATCTACAAATGTTTGGAAATTACCAATACACTTCTAAATAACACATGAATAAAAGAAGAAATCATGAAGGAAATGAGAAAATAGTTTGAACTGAATGATATTATTTTAAAAATTTCTCTTTCTCTTGCACTTCCAGTTGAGGAATAAAGCAAATAACATTGAAATGACAACATATCAAAACTTATGGGATGCAAGTAAAGCCATGCTTAGTAATTTATAGCTTTAAATGCATATGTTAGAATAATCAATTTCAAGAAATCAGAAAGAAAAAGCAAATAAACCCACAGAAGGTAGGAAGAAGGAAATAATACATTTAAGAACAGAAATTAGGCCGGGCGCAGTGGCTCATGCCTGTAATCCTAGCACTCTGGGAGGCCAAGGTGGGTGGATCACTCAAGGTCAGGAGTTCAAAACCAGCCTGAGCAAGAGCCAGACCCTGTCTCTACTGAAAAATAGAAAGAAATTAATTGGCCAACTAGAAATATCTAGAAAAAATTAGCCGGGCATGGTGGCTCATGCCTGTAGTCCCAGCTACTCGTGAGGCTGAGGCAGAAGGATTGCTTGAGCCCAGGAGTTGGAGGTTGCTGTGAGCTAGCTAATGCCATGGCACTCTAGCCCGGGCAACAGAATGAGACTCTGCCTTAAAAAAAAAAAAAAATTGTAAAAAAAAGAGAGCAGAAATTAGTGAAGTAAAAAAGAAATATAGAATAGTATGAATTAACAAAGCAAAAGTTGGCTTTTTGAAAGGGCTAAGAAAAGGACTAAGATTCATAAACATTTTTGAAAAAAGGCAGGAATTACCAATATCAACAATAAAAAGGGGCCAGCTCGGTGGCTCACATCTGTAATCCTAGCACTCCGGAAGGCAGAGGTGGGAGGATGGCTTGAGGTCAGGAGTTCAAGACTAGCCTGAGCAAGAATGAGACCTCATCTCTACTAAAAATAGAAAAAATTAGCTGGGTATGGTGGACTCAGGAGGCTGAGACAGGAGGATCTCTTGAGCTCAGGAGTTTGAGGTTGCTGTGAGTAAGGCTGACGCCAGGGCACTCTAGCCCAGGTGACAGAGAAAGACTCTGTCTCAAAAAAAAAAAAAAAGAATTGGTGTGCCCTGTTTGTGCAAGTTGAGGGGTATATGTGTGGGGTAGAAGGAAGTCCCCTGACTGGCTTAGATCAACCGGGGCCCATCCCTGGAATTGGGCATGGGGTCAAGCCCACCAACCTCAGTGGCTGCCCCAGAGCAGAGAGGGAGCGTGTTATCCATGCGCAGCCACAATGCCCACCACCCCGTGAGCAGGTGAGCAGGGTTTGAGCGTGGGGTTGCTCTGTGTCAGCAAAAAGCACCTGATCCCAAGTGGCAGAGCACCAGCGTGTATTAAATAAATGTGTGCGTGTCTGTATTCGTGGGTGAGTAATTTAGGGCCCTCTAAAGGGCCCTAGAGGTGGGAGCCCAGGTCAAGAGCCCGACTTGCTCATCAAGTCAGCGTTTCTGTCTGTAAGAACACCATTTATCGTGGCTGGAGCCCAGACAATAAGGACAAAGTGGCAAGAGATGGAGCAGGAGAGAAAAGCTCAGGCGATTTCTTCGAAGCCCTCTTCTCTGCCAAGGCACCTCAGCCTTAGCCAGGAACTAAGCCAGAGCCCCGAGGGGTTTTAAGTGAAAGAGAGCCAGCTCCACCCCAACTCAATGGCTTTTGGAGGCATTCTTCCCTGTTACCATTTCCTGTGGTTCAAAGATAATAATAGGGTCACCTTCCAGTTTATTCACTTGTCAAGTTATTCAACTGCCCTAGAGCTCTTTCCCTCCACTCTCCTCCCCGCCCCTTCATCGCCTAGTTGGGGGTGAAGCTCCAGGAAAAGGATGGGGTGTGGTGCCTGGAGGCGGAAGTACAGACTTGATTGTTTCACTTGGGAACCCTGAGGGCAGAGGGTGGGGAGAGGAAGGCACTGGAAAGTCCCCGTGAGCCTAGCAGTTCACAAACCACAACTAAGCATGTCTGGAGGAGAAAGCCTGACTCTGAAAGCAACGAGGAAATGGTTGTTCATTGTGGGCTGCCTGTAGCTGCAGACATGTGCGTGTTTCCTTGCGCAGGTAGGCCCGGGTCTGTCCCCATGACTGGCCCAGGGGGCCCACAGTACCGCTACCTTCCCCTCCTCTGTCTCCCACAGGCCTCCTCTGACCACACTTTTGTATGACGGTCCAGGCTCTCAGGGGCATTATTTAAAATGCAAAAATAGGCCAGGCGCAGTGGCTCAGGCCTGTAATGCTAGCACTCTGGGAGGCCAAGGTGGGAGGATTGCTTGAGTTCAGGAGTTCGAGACCAGCCTGAGCAAGAGTGAGACCCCCGTCTCTAGCTGGGCACTGTGGCGCATGCCTGTAGTCCCAGCTACCCGGGAGGTTGAGGCAGGAGGATCACTTGAGCCCAGGAGTTTGAGGTTGCAGTGAGCTATGATGATGCCACTGCTCTCTACCAGGGTGACAGAGCGAGACCCTGTCTCAAAACAAAAAAACCAAAAAAAACAAAAACAAAAACCAAAAACAACAAAACAAAACCAAAAAAACCCTAAAACAAACCAAAAATAGTATATTTCTTGGACTATTTTTCTAATTTTCCTTTTAATATTCTTCATTTGTTTGCTTATTTGTTTTTTTGCTTTATCTTCTGGGACATTTCTCTTTTTTTTTGAGTCAGAGTCTCACTCTGTTGCCTGGGTTAGAGTGCCGTGGCATCAGCCTACCTCACAGAAACCTCAAACTCCTGGGCTCAAGTGATCCTACTGCTCCACCTTCCTGAGTTGCTGGGACTACAGGCAAGCACACACCACCACATCCGGCTAATTTTTTCTATTTTTAGTAGAGATGGGATCTGGATTTTGTTCAGGCTGGTCTTGAACTCCTAAACCTAAGTGATCCTCCCACTTTGGCCTCCCAGGGTGCTAGGATTGCAGTTGTGAGCCACTGTGCCCGGCCCTGGGACATTTTTTTAACTTTATTTTTCAATTTTGCTATTGAGTTTTTAATTTCTGCTATCATGCTTTTAATTTCTGAGAGTGCTTTTTTCAATCTCTGAATGCTCTTCTTTTTTAAGATTTTTTTTGTTTCAGCATATTATGGAGTACAAATGTTTAGGTTACATATATTGCTCTTGTCCCACCTGAGACAGAGCTTCAAGCATGTCCATCCCCCATACAGTGCTCACCACACCCATTACATGTGTATATACCCATCCCCTCCTCCCTCCTCGCATCTGCCCAGCACCTGATGAATGTTATTACTATATAGACACTTAAATGTTGATCAGTTAATACCAATTTGATGGTGAGTACATGTGGTGATTGTTTTTCCATTCTTGGGATACTTCATTTAGTAGAATGGGTTCCAGCTCTATCCAGAGGTGCTATATCACCATTGTTATTTATGGCTGAGTAGAACTCCATGGTGTATATATATATATACCACATTTTATTAATCCACTCATGTATTGATGGGCACTTGGGTTGTTTCCACATCTTTGCAATTGTGAATTGGGCTGCTATAAACTGAATGTTCTTCTTCTTTTAAAATAGCATCCTAGGCTGGGCGAGGTGGCTCACTCCTGTAATCCCAGCACTCTGGGAGGCCGAGGCAGGAGGATCGCTCAAGGTCAGGAGTTTGAAACCAGCCTGAGCAAGAGTGAGATCCGTCTCTACTAAAAATAGAAAGAAATTAATTGGCCAACTAGAACTATCTAGGAAAAAAATTAGCCAGGTATGGTGGCACATGCCTGTAGTCCCAGCTACTTGGGAGGCTGAGGCAGAAGGATTGCTTGAGCCCAGGAGTTGGAGGTTGCTGTGAGCTAGGCTGATGCCACAGCACTCTAGCCTGGGCAACAGAGTGAGACTCTGTCTCAAAATAAATAAATAAATAAATAAATAAAATAGCATCCTAGTTTTGTTTCACAAATGCAATATATTTTAATGTCTCTCTGAGGATATATATATTTTTTGAGACAGAGTCTCCCTCTGTTGCCCAGGCTAGAGAGCTGTGGCATCAGCCTAGCTCACAGCAACCTCAAACTCCTGGCCTCAAGCAATTCTCCTGCCTCAGCCTCCTGGGTAGCTGGGACCACAGGCACACAATATCGTGCCTGGCTAATTTTTTCTATTTTTAGTTGTTTGGGTAATTTCTTTCTATTTATAGTAGAGAAGGGGTCTCGCTCTTGCTCAGACTGGTCTCAAACTCCTGAGCTCAAGCAATCCTCCCGCCTTGGCCTCCCAGAGTGCTAGGATTAGAGGCCTGAGCCACTGCGCCCAGCCTCTCTGAGGATATTAATGATACTCTTTTTTGAAATTTTCTTCTAACACAGAATCTGAGTCTGCAAATTGCTTTTCAGTCTGCCTCTTGTTTTTTTAAGACAAGGTCTCGCCTCTGTCATCCAGGCTGGAGCGCAGTGACCCAGTCATAGTTCATGGTAACCTCAAACTCCTAGGCTCAAGTGATCCTCCTGCCTCAGCCTCCCAAGTAGCTGGAACTACAGGCATGTGCCACCATGCCCAGCTAACTTTTAAAAATTTTTTGTAGAGACGGGGTCTTGTTATATTGCGTAGACTAATCTTGAACTCCTGAGCTCAAGCAATCCTCCAGTCTCTGCCTCCCAGAGTGCTAGGATTACAGGCATGAGCCACTGCACCTGGCCTGTTTTTTTTGAGACAGAGTCTCTCACTCTGTTGCCTGGCTAGAGTGCCATGGTGTCAGCCTAGCTCACAGCAACCTCAAACTCCTGGGCTCAAGCAATCCTGCTGCCTCAGCCTCCCGAGTAGCTGCGACTACAGGCATGTGCCACCATGCCTGGCGAATTTTTTCTATATATTTTTAATTGGCTGATTAATTTTTTTCTATTTATAGTACAGACGGGGTCTCACTCTTGCTCAGACTGGTTTCAAACTCCTGACCTTGAGCGATCCACCTGCCTCGGCCTCCCAGAGTGCTAGGATTACAGGCGTGAGCCACCGCACCCGGCCTGACCTGTTTGTTTTTATCTTCCATGTCTGAGGTTTTTTTCCCAGCTGTCTGGTGATCCTTAGCTGTCTATTCATTAAAAGGGAAAATATTAGATTAAGTCTCTATGGTAAACATATCGCTCATTCAAATTAGGATAATTTTAGGAGGATTTATTTAGAAAATGGCCAAGTTCAAAGACAGAGAGTTAGAGGAGCTGTAACCTTTGGTTGAGAGACTCAGGCAGCCTGAGGTGACCCGTAAGAGAGGAACCAGAGGAGCGAATGCCCTGATCTCTCTCTCCTCCCTCCGTCTGGCCTTCGTCCTGGGTTCCACATTGGCCAGACGAATCAGAAGTCAGAGGGCATGTGGGATATTGCTCATGTGGCTCCTCCCAGCGCAGGGGGCCAGGTGGGGAGGGGTGTGGAGGAGCAGAGGGCAAGACCAAGGTGCTGGCCAGCTGACGGCAAGGTCTGTCGTGGTGGCAGATATCTGGACGGGGATGTTTGCTGGGGAATCCCCAAGCGTCTGGACCTTTAGCACTTTACTCTTGAGCTGGTCACATTGCCCGGGGAAGAACCTGCCAACCTCCTTCCAGTAGGGAAAAGGTCTGGCTCCTGGCCTTCCGGCCACTGAACATTTGTATGTGCAACGAGCATACACAGTCCCTAAAATTCCCTACGTTAGAAACCACAGGTATGTGCTCAAGTGTGCCTGGTGCCGCCCAGGTGCCAGGTGTTTTGCCCTGTGCAGGGAATAAACCTGCAGATTTCTGTGGGAGGGAAGGAGGCATAGTTACCCAGCAGTGAGGGAGAGCTAGAGCTCTGACTGCTTCTCAAACAGCTCTCAACTAGCCCTCCTTGCTTACACAAACGCACTCATAGAGACACACGCTCGGTTCCACAGGGCCTTGGAGCTGCCAATTCATGAGCCTTTTGGGGATTTTGTGCAATAAATTGGGGGTTGCTTCTCAGCTTTCCCTGCTGGCCATTTGGGATTTGGCATTTTCGAGTTGGCTATATCAGTTGCCACCTAAATCCAGGTGGCTTTCTGGTTCCTGGGCTCTGTCTGGAAATCTCAAACCTTTGGCTGAAACACACCATATTTGGGGAGAGTTTATGGCAAAGAAGAAGACAAGGCATCCTGGGAGGCCAAGGCCAGCGGATCGCTCAAGGTCAGGAATTCAAAAAGGCATCCCGGGGCCAGACTGTGAAGTGGTTTGAGTAGATTGTAGCTAATTCTAGAGGCGACAGGTTTGCGGGTGGGAGATATTAATAGCAACCGAGGTCTAGCTATGCGGGTCCTTTGGCAAGTTTATTATCTGTTTTGGTCCCAATTTTCTATTGTTCCTCTGTGATGACTCAATAGGGTATGTGGAAAGAATAAACTATAAAGTGCTATACTAAGGAGATGCATTATTTTTTGAATGCAGCCAGAGTATTCCTGTCTTTATGTCTTTGCTTATACTGTTGCTTATGCTTGGAATATTCTCTATCTTCTCCCTCGTCTCTCCAACCCTTCCATCTCTACCTATGGAAATTGTACCTGTAAGACCCAGCTCAAGGTCAGCTCTGCTATGAACCTGCCACTATCAAACTGAATAAGAACTCCCAAACTCTCAAATCCTTAATGATGAACACATTTTTCTCACTTCCATTCCTGCCTGCTTGTATTAGTCAAAGTTCTCCAGAGAAACAGAACATATGTATCTCAGTTATAAGGAATTGGTTCATGCAACTATGCAAGCTGGTAAGTCCCGAGATCTGCAGGGTGAGTCAGAAAGCTGGAAACTCAGGAGAGCTGGTGGCATAGTTCCAGCACATGTCCAAAGGCCTGAGGACCAGGAGGAGTCACGATGTAGTTCCAGTCTGAAGGGCGACAGGCACGACAGGAAGAGTTGGTGTTCACTTTGAGTCCAAAGGTAGGAAAAGCCAATGTCCCAGTTGGAAGGCTGTCAGGCAGGAAGAATTCTTTCACACTGGGGGAGAGTCAGCCTTTTTGGTCTAGTCAAGCTTCAACTGATTGGATGAGAACAACTCATATGAGGGAGGGCAATCTGCTTTACTCAGTCTACCGATTTAAATGTTAATCTCAGGCCAGTGCAGTGGCTCATGCCTGTAATCCTAGCACTTTCCGAGGCCAAGGTGGGAGATTCCTTGCTTGAGGCCAGGAGTTTGAGTCTAGCCTTGGCAACATAGCAAGACCCTGTCTCTTTAAACAAAACTCAGCCAGGTGCAGTGGCTCACTCCTGTAATCCCAGCAATTTGGGAGGATAAGGTGGGGGGATTACTTGAGGCCAGGAGTTTGAGACCAGCCTGGGCAACACAGCAAGATCCTATCCCTACAAAAAATTTAAAAAATTAGCTGAGTATTGTGGCATGCACCTGTAGTTCTAGCTACTTGGGAGACTGAGCCAAGAGAATTGTCTAAGGTTAGGAGTTTGAGGTTACAGTGAGTTGTGATCATGCCATTGCACTCTAGCCCAGGTGATAAAGCGAGACTCTGTCTCCAAAATAAGCCCTGACCGTATTTGACCATATGTGAGGATTATTTCTGGGCTCTCTAGTCTATCCCATTGGTCTATATGTTTGTACTTATGTTAGGACCATACTGTTTAGATTCCTGTAGCTTTGTATCATGTTTTGAAATCAGAAAGTGTAAGTCTTCCAACTTCGTTCTTTTTTTTTTTTTTGAGACAGAGTCTCACTTTGTTGCCCAGGCTAAAGTGAGTGCCGTGACATCAGCTTAGCTCACAGCAACCTCAAACTCCTGGGCTCAAACAATCCTGCTGCCTCAGCCTCCCAAGTAGCTGGGACTACAGGCATGCGCCACCACGCCTGGCTAATTTTTTCTATATATATTAGTTGGCCAATTAATTTCTTTCTATTTATAGTAGAGATGGGGTCTCACTCTTGCTCAGGCTGGTTTCGAACTCCTGACCTTGAGCAATCTGCCCACCTCGGACTCGCAGAGTGCTAGGATTACAGGCGTGAGCCACCGTGCCCGGCCGAACTTCGTTCTTTTTTATTTTTCCAGGGTTTTTTTTTTGGCTATTCAAGATCCTTTGAGATTTCATACGAATTTTAGCATGAGTTTTTCTATTTCCACAAAAATTGCAGTTGGGATTTAGATAAGGATTGCATTGAATCTGTAGATTACTTTGGATAGTATGGTCATATTAACAACATTAAGTTTTCTAATCCATCAACACAAAATGTCTTTCCATTAATTTAGGTCTTCTTTAATTTCTTTCAGGAATGTTTTGTAGTTTCCCATGTACAAGTCTTTCACTTTCTTGGTTAAATTTACATCCAAGTATTTTACTTTTTTTGGTGCTATTGTAATGGAATTGTTTTCTTAATTTCTTTTTCTGATTATTATTGCTAGTGTATGAAAATGCTACTGATTTTTGCATGTTGATTTTGTGTCCTTCAACTGAATTCATTTATTAACTCTGTGTGTATATGTGTGTGTAATCTTTAGAGTTTTCTACATATAAGATCATGTCATGTGTGAGCAGAGATAATTTTACTTCTTTCTTTGCAATTTGGGTGCTTTTAATTTCTTTTTCTTACCTAACTGCTGTGGTTAGAACTTGTAATATCATGTTGAACAGAAATGGCAAAAGTGGGCATCCTTGTCTTGTTCTGATCTCAGGGGGAAAAGCTTTCACTTTTTCACCATTAAGTATGATCTAGGCTGTGGATTTTTCATATGTAGCCTTCATTCCTCCTTCCACATTTATTATATAAGGACCTTGAATAAGGTCATGAACATTCATTTGTTAATAATTATTTATTGAGTGTCTACTCTGTTCCAGGCATTTCTTTATTTCTTTCTTTTTAAGATAGGATCTTGGGCCGGGCGCGGTGGCTCAAGCCTGTAATCCTAGCTCTCTGGGAGGCCGAGGTGGGCGGATCGTTTGAGCTCAGGAGTTCGAGACCAGCCTGAGCAAGAGCGAGACCCCATCTCTACTATAAATAGAAAGAAATTAATTGGCCAACTAATACATATAGAAAAAAAAAAAAATTAGCCGGACATGGTGGCGCATGCCTGTAGTCCCAGCTACTTGGGAGGCTGAGGCAGCAGGATTGCTTGAGCCCAGGAGTTTGAGGTTGCTGTGAGCTAGGCTGACGCCATGGCACTCACTCTAGCCTGGGCAACAAAGTGAGACTCTGTCTCAAAAAAAAAAAAAAAAAAAAAAAAGATAGGATCTTGTTCTATCACCTGGGATAGAATGCAGTGGCATCATCATAGGTCATAGCAATCTCAAACTCCTGGGTTCAAGTGATCCTCCTGCCTCAGCTTCCTGAGTAGGTAGGACTACAGGTGTGCACCACCATGCCTAGATAATTTAAAAAATTTTTTGTACAGGTCGGGCCTCCCTATGTTGCTCAGGCTGGTCTCAAACTCCTGGCCTCAAGTGATCCTCCAGCCTCAGCCTCCCAAACTGCTGGAATTACAGGCAGGAGCCCCTGCGCCTGACCCCTGATTTTCTTTTTTTCTATGCAAATGCTTAATGTATATAAAAAGGTAAAAAGGGGCCGGGCATGGTGGCTCACGCCTGTAATCCTAGCACTCTGGGAGGCAGAGGCGGGCGGATTGCTCGAGGTCAGGAGTTCGAAACCAGCCTGAGCAAGAGCGAGACCCTGTCTCTACTATAAATAGAAAGAAATTAATCGGCCAACTAATATATATAGAAAAAATTAACCGGGCATGGTGGCACATGCCTGTAGTCCCAGCTACTTGGGAGGCTGAGGCAGCAGGATTGCTTGAGCCCAGGAGTTTGAGGTTGCTGTGAGCTAGGCTGACGCCACGGCACTCACTCTAGCCTGGGCAATAAAGTGAGACTCTGTCTCAAAAAATAAATAAATAAATAAATAAAAATAAAAAGGTAAAAAGAATAATACAATGAACATACCTGTGCTGCCACCCAGATTAAGAAATACAAAAACTCTCTCTAGAGTCGTTATATTTGACCACTGAGCAGACTTGTACAAGGTTGACCATTCCTTCCTTTTTTTTTTTTTT